>ML805429.1:8854-33110 GCA_009831015.1 Picea engelmannii
TAGAAATCGTGTATTACTGTATCTCTGTGTTTATGGTTGCATCTCTGATATATTTCTGTTATATTACTGGATATACGCGATATCTCTGTGCATTTCTTTATTATATCTCCGCTCTCATTTCCTGCCGAAAATAATCCGGATCAAGAATATCAAAAGAAATGTTTAGAAGCCAACATAGCAGCACAAAAGGAAGAAGCAAAAAAGAGAGAAAATATATTGATGGATCATCTCAAGGAAAGAACCAATGACTTAAACCAACTTGAGGAAGAGTTTTGTCAAGAAGAGAGAGGACTGGAAGAAGAAATAATTACAATGAAAATCCAACTTGAAGAAGCAAAGAGAATAGAAGAAGTCATGAAGTCTCAGATAATGAAGAAAGAAGAAGAGGTTGAGAATATTGAAGAAGAAGTTGTCACACTAAGAGTCAAAATCATCAATCTCAAAAAGAACGTTGAAGAGACAAAAACATCCACATCAGTTGTAGAGAATGAAGAGAAGAACTCTACGTTGCTAGAAAATAAGAAGGAAGAAAATAGAAAGAGTTATGCAGAAGTACTCAAAGGAAGGAATCATGGTCAACCAGAATCTAAGAAAACTATTCAAGATACATCTTCAAGAATACCATTCATGTTCAAGCCACAAAGAATCTTCAATCATGATCATGATCAGTCAAGGAAAAAAATCAGAAGGACTACGCCACAAAAAATAGCATTCAATCCCAGGTATGAAAATTTATTTTATGATCGTTGTTTTTATTGTACTAACTTTGGACATAAGGTTTCATATTGCAGGGATTATAAAATAAATGTTCAAGCAGACTGTGCCTATGTGGTTGCATGTAACATTGAAAGTTACAAATGTCATAACTATGGACACATAGCCAATGATTGTAGAAGCATGATCGATACTTCCATGAAAGAGAATGTTGATATCAGATATAAGAAAGTATGGATAAGAAAATAGGAAGAATAGGTGATCAAATACCAGGTACCAGAGATCACAAGATTGGAAATAAAACGAGATGAAGAAAATTCTACAGAGAAAAGGAAAGATGTCAGATACAAAAAGGTTTGGAAAATAACTGAAAGAAGGAAAGGTCGGGTAAATAAGGAATAGGTTCAAGAGATTTTACTTTCAGGCATTGTAGTGAAAGATGAATCCATAGATAGAAAGAAAGAATTCAGAGCTCAGAGAGATAATGAATCTACCAATGAAGACGATAATTAATCTACCAAAGAAGATGGTGATGAATACACATCAGAGAAGGAATTGTTTTGAGCCATCCGGCTTAGAGACTCCCAAGTAATATGAATATTAGACAAGGGGAGTCTATGCAATAGCTAGGATAGACCAAAGAACCATCCTTCGAGGATCTTGAAGAGTTTGAGAAGACATATTCAAAGCAATAAGTTAGCAGAAGTACAGTTTGATAGATTAATCAAGACTTCATGATAGTATAGTGATAAATGGGTCAACATTATGGACAATTGTGCAAGTAAAGTCTTGGACAATATGGACATAGATGGATTCATATGAACACTTAGCAGGTTTGGATAGATATATGATAGTGGAAGATAGAATGGATTCATAGATTGGTTTAGAGAGTGGTTGAAAGAAAAATGAACATTATCATAATGGATTATAATTACATAGGAAATGGATCGAACAATGATAATGGATTCCAAATTGACAGATATTTCTTGGAGACATCTAATGCATACATTAGTTCACATTCAAAACAGAGTAATGCTCAGAAACAACAATGACAAAACTCCCTACGAACTATGGAAAGGAAGCGCATAAAACAACCTCTACATCAAGGTAACTCAAGGTAATATTTTATTAATTGAAATTTATGTTGATGCTATTGTTTTGAAAGTACCAATGACAGGTTAAGCCAGAAATTTGAAAAGGATATGCAAAATGAATTTGAAATGTCATTACTTGGAGGACTATCATTCTTTTTGGGTCTTCATATATGTCAAAGAAACCAAGGAATTTTTATTTCTCAAACTAAGTATATCAGAGAAATGCTAAAGAGGTTTGGAATGGAAGATTACAAACCAACTACCACTCCTATGAAAACCAATTGCAAGTTGATAAAAGATGATGATTCAAAGTCTATAGAGTAGAGGAAATACAGGTCATTGATTGGTATCTTACTATATGTGACAACATCCAGACCAGATGTAATGCAGGCAGTTGGACAGGTGGCACTATTTCAATCAACACCAAAGGAATCACATGTATTAGCAGTGAAGAGGATTTTCAGATATCTGAAAGGAACATAAGAGTTTGGATTATGGTATCCAAAAGGAAACAATCTATCACTTATTGCCTACTCAAATGCAGATTGGGCAGGTTGTATTGATGACCAACGAAGCACTAGTGGAGCAACGTTCTACTTGGGTGAGTGTTTAGTATCATGGCTAAGAAAGAAACAATCATCAATATCTTTATATACAACCGAGGCAGAGTATATTGTAGCAACATCATGTTGTACACAGGATCTTTGGATGAAACAAACTCTCATGGATATACAGGTTGAGTATGATGAGCCCATTCCAATCTATTGTGATAATAAAAGCACCATCAATATCTCAAAAAACCTAGTGATGAACTCTAAGAAAAAGCACATTCCAATCAAGTATCACTTTCTACGGGAACAAGTTGCAGAGAATAACATCAGAGTTGAATATGTGGGAACAAAAGAACAAGTGGCATAAAATTTACAAAACCGCTTCCATGGGAAGCCCTTGAGTATCTTCGCCAGATACTAGGAGTAATTTCTACTCCAAAATGAATACTTTTGAATTCTTATCTTATATGTATTAGATGTACATGAGTAGGCACCATGAATAGGAAAAAGGGGGAGAGATTTATCAGATGCAAAAGGTAAATTCTTAGAGAGAGAGCATAGAGGCATGTTTCTAAGGCAGCTGATTGTCACAAGGGAAGAATGGGCGATATGACTTCAGAGTGATACCCTTTATCAAAGGGGGAGATATTATTCATATGAAGGGAAAGAGAGTAATAAGAGGATTATAAACACAAAGAAAAATCAAAGGCACATAGACATGGGGAGCAACCCCAAGAAGAGTTCAGTCAGGGGGAGCATCACCAAAGGGAGATACCCTTTTCGATTGATGTCAAAGGGGGAGAGATAGAAACATTCATAAAGAGTATAATCATGAATGTTATCATGACTAAGTGTTGCCATCAATGTTGGTATTGCCATCAATGCCAAAGGGGGAGATTGTCAGACAATTGTCTTAGGTTGATGGATAGTTGGTATGGATTGTTGGTTTTTATTGATGTCAATTATTGGATAGTGATATTGTATATCGATGTCAACCCTTAGTGATTGATGTCAACCATTAGAGAAAGTACGGTAGCAAATTCCAGTAGCACAAAGGTTTGGGTAATGGACCCAAGTTTGTTTGATGTAAAGATGAATCATTATTTTCTTGTCATGGTTGATAAGAAGTACATATGGATGAACTCCAAAGTGGTCCCATTATGGTGAAATCCCTCACGAGAAGACGCTTTGTTGATTAAGTTATCCTAGAAGTATGGTTAGAGAACCCATGTTTATTTGTGGAATAATCAAATGAGTGTCAATGAATTTTTAAGTGAAACTATACTAGATGTATAGTGCTTGTCATTACATTCCTGGTGGTATTTGGAACGTCACATAACTCCTCACGGTTAGAGAGTTATGTCCATGAGAAGTTGGAGAACCCAGGTTTGGGTAATGGACCCAATTTTGTTTGATGGATAATGATATGAGTTTTGATATATTTTCAGGTAATACTATTCTATAAGGTTAGTAAATGTCATGCAATTTCTGGTGGTATGTGGAACGCCACATAACTCTTCACGGTTTGAGAGTTATGGCCTTACGAAGTTGGAGGACCTTCATATGTCATCTAGAAGCCCCGAAAGGTCAAAGTAGTCAAAGTGGTTTAAGAGATTTTAAAGGTAAATAATAAAGTGAATTGATGAGTGCACTATAATTCAAAGTGAATAAAAAATCAATTATTTAAATAATAAATTTAATGGAGAAATTAGAATTGGGTTAACCCTAAAATAAGGAAAGTGGGCAAAGTGACCTAGAAGATGTTTTTAAGGAAGCTACTTGGAGAGTATAAATAAGAGGCAAGGCTCTCTCATTTTACATCACACTTGAGAATATTGAATATCTATAGGTGTATGAGGTAACCAAATGATATCGAAGTCGAATTTCTAAGGAAAGGTGAAGAAAATAAGGTTGGAATTCAAGGAAGGATAAATTCCTTTGATGATGCTTTCTAAGGTATGTTATTTACAGGTCATCTCACCATTTTCGCGATAAAGTTTTTTATACAATGATTAAGACCATGAAATTTCTATTCCATCCAGGAAACATATCCAAGTATCAGTGGTAAAAAATTCACCTTGTGAGTCATTGTATTTTTGGAGTTACACTCCGTGGAAAATAGGGTTTGTGGCTAGTCCTGAAACTAGTCTAAAACATGTGTTTCGGGTAAAAACGTCATAACGTCTTCATAAAATATATAAATTGAGTAATACCAAATGTGTTGGTTATATTATGTTCTTTAGTAGGATTTGTAACAGTTTCATATTGATTCAATAAATATTGTGTGCGGGGAACGCTCTACAAGGTTGCTCTCTAGAATACGCCATAACTCCGGAAGGTATGCCATTTTTTCTATAACTCTTTTTCTGAGAGGTTCCAACTAGTGACACCTGGAGGAATTGCATAAAACACACTAAAAAAATTGTGTATCAGTTTCAGATATTTATTCATTACAAGTACAAAGTTATGATTATTTCAAGTTAGGGTTGTTGACTAATCCAAAACTAGGCATGAGAGACTAAAGAAAAGTTTGATGAAAATGCTAGTCTCTTATTGTTAAAGTTAAGGAAGGTTTGTAGGAATGTGATCATATACAACAGGTCTATTACAGAGTTACAAATCATATTTGTATTATGAAATTGATGAGGGCTTTTGGTTGAGGTACATGTCGGGTACATGGTTGAGACATGTAGTTGATGAGTTCGCACATACATGAGGTGCATAGTTGATGATATTGGTACATATTTATGAGTCATACTTTATGAGTAGTTGATACATTATTGGTAAATGGTTGGAGGAACTTTTTAGTAGTATTTTTGACACATGGTTTATGGATGATGTAGCATACTTGTATTATCAGAAGCACATATTGATCTTGGTGATGATTATGAGTTGGTGTGTTATACTTGGTTGATGGACATATTTGAGAGTTGTCTTGGTGATTGATATGATTTGGTTGATAAGATTAATGAGAAAGTTTGTTGTGATAGGTTGTTTGGACAGGTTGTTGTGACAGGTTATTTGTACAGTTTTGGTGCATGGTTGATGCACTTGTTCATGGTACAAGTTGAGGTACAGGTTGGTGCATGGTTGAAGAACTTGTTTATGGTACATGTTTATTACAGGTTGGTGCATGATTGATGCACTTGTTCATGGTACAGGTTGAGGTACAGGTTGGTGCATGGTTGATGCACTTGTTTATGGTACATGTTTATTACAGGTTGGTACATGATTGATGCACTTGTTTATGGTATAGGCTGATTACATGTTGAGGTATAGGTTGATGCATGGTTCAGGTTATTGGTACAGGTTGATTGGTACAGGTTTACAACAGTATATCTCACAGTGATAGTGTGACAGTGGTTCCATCATTCCACTTATCCGTCAGGGAGGTTGTATGGGGAAAGGACAGGTGGTTGTATCCACCTTCTGGTTGTAGCCAAAGAACATAGGGGGTTGTAGCCAGATAATTGGGGAGTTGGAGCTTCCCTAAGGTTGTAGCCTGAGAAAATAGGGGGTTGGAGCCTCCTTCAAGTTGCAGATGGAAAACAAAGGAAGTTGGTGCTTCCAATGAATGTAATTCTTCAAGACATATAAGAAAAAACATTATGTCATTTTCTCTCGCTTTGGGTTTCCACGTAAAACACTGGTGTACTATGTATGTGTATGATTGTTCATTTGTTCATTGCTTATTTACTCGGTAGTTATTGGATGATAATGCTACATTAATATAACACTGTGATTATATGGTTAAAAAAGATTAAATTTCTCTATTACTGATTCATTCCCCCTCTCAGTAATCTAACAATAAGCCCTAGTGGAAATCATACACCCAGAGAAGTCTCAGTGCATTCAGAATAACAACACACTGGAAGTGAGGACTCTAGGTTTGATTGTTTTTATTATGACTATAACCTACATTTATAATGTTGCTACATTACAAGTAGATGTTGTAGCTCTGACAACAATCCTTAAATTTTTTTGACTCTAGAGATGAACTCATGGATCTCCTCTAGGAGATATTCTTGTCTTGTTTCCTTTTGTTTTTTTTCTTGTTCCAAGCAAGCTAGAAAACAAAGGAATAATCTTATCCTTCAGACTTCAGAGGGATTCACTTGATTGAGAAAGACTCAAACTAATTGAGAAAGAGAAACAATACCTTCCTCTTCAGTAGTCTAGAGGGAGATAGCTATTAATACAGTTGATCCAGTTATTCCAATTGGTATTCCTCTGGACTTTGTAGTAATCTATAAAAGGCTTGTTTGAGTTTGAAAAAACCTTGCAAGAGGAAGAAAGACATACAGCTGATGGAAGTATCAAGAACTATAAAACGAGGCTTGTAGTCAGAGGATTCTGACAAACAAAGGAGGTAAACTATGATGAGACATATTGATCCAGTAATATGATACACTTCCATCTGTGCTACCATCCATGAGTTGAAAAACTACATCAGATAGATGGATTCTTGATGATTTTGGATCTCAACAAAAGTGTTGTTTATCCAAACCTATATTATTTACATTGTTAGTAACGAGAGCCTGATTTTGATGAATTATTTAGAAATATTTGTTGTTAGATACGAGAAGGCCTTGAATTCTGATTTTTAGATGAAGGATATGAGTATAATACACCACTTCTTGGACAAGAAGTATGAATGAGGAACGATGAGATTTTTTCCTAAGTCAAGGAAAACATAAAGAAGGAATATTAAAATAAGTTCAGTATGACAGAATGCAAAACCACCGTGATGGATTTGAAGAAAATGATGATTATTCAGACGATATTGATCCACATTTTATTGGATCACTAATGTATCTGGTTAACACCAGACTTAATTCATGCTATGCAGTGAATGTATTTAGTCAATCCATGAGTCAACCAAGACAGACTCATTGGATATCAATAAAGCATGTATTGAGATATATATATACGAGGATCAGTTGGATATGACCTGAGATATGCCTCCAGTGTGAACTTGATCTTGTAGGATATATCTATACAGATTGAGTATAGAGTACAGTGGACTGGAAGAGAACATCCGATTGTTGTCTTACCGTGAATATTGCCATGATTCCCTCATGCAATAGGAAACAAAAACCCTGTGGCCTTGAGTACCACAGAAGCGGAGTATATAGCATCGAGAGTGCGAATACATATGGATTCACAAGATTCTAAAATATTTACTTGACCATGAGATGGATCCTATGATGCTAACCAAGAGCAGTGCATAAAGCTCCTTGAGAACCTAATGTTTCCTAATTGATCAAAACACGATGAGATAAATATCCTTATATTAGAGATATGGTGAAGAGGAAAATTGTACACATGAAGCACCTTCCTACACATGAGAAGATTGCAGACATATTCAACAAACTAAATTGATGAATAATGCCTCCCTAGCTGAGAGGGAGTGTTGTTTATTGTATCTGTGTGAGACATTCTCCAGCTTACAAACCTATGATATGTGGATCATTGCAGCTATGTGAGAATTTATCCATCTTACAAACCTGAGAGAAATCCCCTGAGAAGGGTGTGTGGTTCCTATATGATACAAAGAGGGAATGTAGAGATGACCTCCTCAACTATGAGAGTTGAGAAGAACATCAAATGATTCTCTAATGAGAAAGGAGATATGCAGAGTTAGACGTGTCTGTGGCTGAGTAGAAGGTGAACGTGTGAAATCTCAAAGTGTTGGGTGCATCGTCATGAGAACATAAATCAATATGATATATTAGCCTCCTCTAAGAAGAAGAGTTGACGAGAAAATCCAAATGACTCTCTTGTGTACTATAGTGGGAAAGAAGATCTGTTGAGTGGATGTGCCTGTGATCCTAGTGGTTGAGTACTAGTGAAGAAGTGGTTCTTCTATGTAATGCAGTGAGCTAGAGATATGGACATCCCTATGGATGTGCCCCTAGTGGATGAGAACTAGTGGGTGTATAATATCCCTTGCTACATTGTTCAAGAGTCAGACCTTCCTGTAACCCTAATTGTAATTTAAAGGGTATAGGTCGGCCCCACCTTAATGTGATTAATAATTAATGTAAAATATAATTAATATAAAATATAATTAATATGGTATTATTAATAATATTTTGAGTTATTGAGGTCATACCTATTGTGCCAATAGACACATCATTTGATGTGACAAGTATTATATAAATAAAGGTGAATCCCCATTGAGGAAACACAATTATCATTTGTGTCATCTCATGAGTTCATAAGTTGTGGTATGAAATTATGAGAATTGCAACACCCTCTTGTGTGCTTTTTTTTTGTGATGGTGTGGGAGGTCATTCTCTTGAGGAATATAACAAATGATCGGCTGGGTTTTCTTCCCTTTTTGAGAAGGGTTTCCCAGGATACTTCTTCTGTACTTGTGCATGGATATTCTTCTTGTGAGCTTGGTTTGGTGCAGTAGTTATGGTTCAAGTAATTGTTGACAGAAAATTTAGAAGGAATACATGAGACATAGCTCACTGAAAATCTAACAAAAGCCTCATTGTACCTATTTTTAAAAGTGGAGATAAAATAAATCCCTCAAATTATAAGAACATTATTATGAACCCTATTTTAACCAAGTTGCATGAAGTGTTTTGGAAAAGAAGATAACCATATGGCTAGAAAGCCATGGAAACAGAGCTAAAGGTCAAGCTAGTTTTAGAGGTTATCATTCAATTGTGGACCACCTGATAACACTTAGGATCATTTCATAAAAAATTGTAACAATAAAACCAATCTCCTTTGTTGTTTCATTGACTTTAGGAAATATTTTGACATTGTGCCTAGGACCAACCTTTGGAGTAGTTTAGAAGAACTAAAATTTCCCTCTGGGCTAAGAGACGATATGGTAAGGTTGTATGAGAATGTTATTTCCAAGTGTAGGATCACTAAGGGTTGGTCAAAATAAATTAACTGCAATATAGGATGCAAGCAAGGTTGTACCCTATCCCCTGCCCCTTTTGGAATTTACATTGACAAGTTAGAAGATTGTATGGAAGCCATAGGTTGTGTTGGACCAAGTCTTGCTAGTATAGTAATTATCCTTCTTCTCTATGTTGATGATATTGTTCATGGAAATGAATCCTTATGACCTTAGTAATTATCTTACAATCCTAAAGGACTTTTTCTCCATTACAAGTATGACCGTGAACACTAACAAAACAAAGGTTGTGATCATTAAATCCAACAAAATCACCTACGATAATTTTGTATATGACAATAATATATTAGAGAAAATGCCTTCATGCAAGTATCTTGGAATTTATATCCATCACCAAATCAATTGGAACTATAACATTGAGAAAATGATAAATGGAGGGCGAAAATCTTATTATGGGCTTGAAAATATTTGTAAATTAGCATACCTTCAGCTATGGGAGAATAAAAAGATCATATTTGAGAATCTTGTCACTCCTATAATATTATATAAATGTCAAGTTTGGGGATGCAGTAGCTCTCAAGAAGATTGGAGAAAGATAGAGCAGATCTAAAAGAATTTTATAACTTATAATCATAAAATTAAGGGAAATACACCCTATCCTATCCTCCTCATCGAAGTGATCCTTTCCCTCATCGAAGTGTCGACTAGGAGATTCAACTTGGTTTCCATGGGTGTATTCATGGACTTGCACTCCAACATATCAAATCTCTTTAAGATTTCAATTTCATACTTCCCTTGGTTAAGGAAGATCCTCTCTATGCTCTACCATACCTCAAGACCTAAGAAATAATGCATTAGGCCAAGGTCTTTCATCTCAAATTATACAACGAGCTTCTTCTTACATTCAGTGATGATATTTTCTTCTCCAGTTAAGAATAAGTCATCCACATATAGTAGCAATACAATAGGATCATCATTCATAACCTTGAAGTAAAGGTTAGAATCATCTTTACTCTTGGTAAATCCAAAGCTTGTCAGAAAACTGTCAATCCTTCCATACCAAGCTCTAGGAGCTTGCTTCAATCCATATAGATCCTTCTTCAACTTACCGACATGAGACTTTATGTATTCAACTTCAAATCCTTGAGGTTTTTCTATATACACTTCTTCTTCAATGACACCATTTAAGAAATTTCTCTTTACGTCGATCTGGTGTAACCTCCATTTCATCTTAGCTGCAAGGGCTATAATGGTTCTGATCAAAGTGTATCTAGATATAGGAGAAAATGTCTCTTTATAGTCAATTCCTTCCTTTTTAGAAAATCCATGAGCAACAAACCTTGTTTTGTACTTCTCAATACTTCCATCAGTAGCATGTTTTAATTTGAAAATCCATTTGGAAGATACCACATCCTTGCTCTTCAGTCTGCGAAATATTTCCCATACATCATTATTTATAATGGATTGGTATTATTCTATCATGGAATCTTCCCATTCTTTCTTCTGAATAGATTCTTCAAAGCATGTAGGCTCCTTCTCTAAGAGATCACACATCAAATCCATATAACTAGAGAATGGCTTAGGTCTCTCCACTTGTCTCATGGTTCCTTCGAGAACACCATACTTCTCTCCATATTGAATAAGTTACCTTGCCCAAACTGGCTTTCTCTTGTGGGAGATCATCATCTGGGGGGGTTCTTGAAATTATACTATGTCATGATCTTATAGAATTTCTTCATCAGGGGAAGCTATGATTTCCCTCACTGGTTCTACAAATCTGGGAGCTACAGGTTCCTATTCATATGCTTATTCAAGCTGACATCTTCTTGATTTCTTGAGTGTTGCATATTCATCAAAGGTCACATCCTTGTTGATCTCAATGTGATAGTGACCTAGTATATAAACTCTGAAGGCCTTGGAGACTTCATAGTATCCAACAAATATTCCCTTATTTCCTGAAGGGTCCATCTTGTTTCTCTTCTCTTTTGGAATATGTACAAATACTGTGCAGCCAAATATTTTGAGATGGCTTGCTTCTGGCTTCTTTCTGGAGAACATCTCTTCAGGGGTATTGAACCCAAGTGCACTATGGGAAAATCAGTTTTGTACATACATTATTTTTCTTACTTCTTCTGCTCATAAGCACATTGGAAGATCTTGATCATGGATCATGGTCTTCACCGCTTCCATTATAGTTATGTTCTTTCTTTCTACTACACCATTTTGTTGAGGATTGTAGGGAGTGGTGAGCTCCCTCTTGATCCTGACATCTTTGAAATATTTTACAAACTATTTTGAGGTGTATTATCCTCCATTATATAACATGAGTATGTTGATATTTCTTTCAAAAGGATTATCTATCAAAGATTTGAATTCCTTGAATTTACCGAACACTTCATCTTTTGATTTCAAAATGTAAACCCAGGTTTTACGAGAATAGTCATCAATAAATGATACATAGTATACATACCCACTGATGGAGGATTATGGCATTGGGCCACACAAATATGAGTGAATGAGTTCTAATATTCCTTCTTCTTTACTTTCTCTCTTTGGAAAATGGTTCTTGATGGTCTTCCCTTGTGCACATCCATTTCACACACCTTCATGGTTAACCTTGAGTTCCGGTAGACCTGTGACTCCCTTGCATACATACAGTAATGCTTTGTAGTTTATGTGGGATAATGTTTTATGCCAAAGGTCACATAGATTCTCAATGGCATGGGTCATGGATGCTTCTGAGTGACCCTTTATATTATACAATTCACCTTCTTCTTTTCTAATAACGATTGCTTCTTTCATGATTTTTCCTTTAGCCCACATAAGATCTTTTCCATCTATAAAGGAAACTTTGAATCCTTTATTTTCTAAAGATGATATGTAGAGTAGGTTCTTTGTCAAACCTAGTACATAGAGTACATCCTTCATCTCCATTCGAGTCCCTGAGTTCATCTTGTAGTTTGATTCTACGACTCCCTTGATAGGTTATTGATAATCATCTCCAAGCGTAACGTTCTAAGAAAACTTCTTTTCTGAAAGGAAAGAGAGAATGTATCTTTGAAATTTCATGTGATTGGAAGCACCACTATCAATGAGCCACGTTTCCTCTCCAGGTGCTATTGATCCTGAAAGGGATGAGATTAGAACATAGTCTTCAATTCGTTATTTTAACATCTTTCTGTGTGGCTCTTCATCTTCAACCACATGGGCATGATGCCTCTTTTTTTTCCTCTTGTATTCTTCTCGTATAACTAGACAATGTCTCGTAATATGTCCCATCTTGTGACAATGATAGCATTGGTAAGATGAGAAGTCTCTTTCTTTCTATTGTCCTTTCTTCTGGAATCTCTTTGGTTGAGATTCTTTATGTATAAATTATTTTTGGGATTGAGACTCTTAATGAGTTCCTTTCTAGAAGTAAGACTTCTTTCTTCCTCCCTTAGTGTGAGTATCTAGGGCTTTATCTTCATCTCTTGATAGTAAATCTTCTCGGTTAGCTACTCTTGATTTTTCTTGAATACATTCTTCCCAAAGACTGTCAAAGTTTAGTCTCTCTGTTCTGGCACAAATAGTTTGGATGAATGCATCCCAAGGTCTTGTGAGACTGTTAAGGGTCGTCATTATGAGTTCTTATTCATCTATAGTATCTCCAATTTCTTATATATGTTCTTTGAATTGAGATATTCTGGAAAAATATTACTGGATCAATTCTCCTTTCTGCATCATTGTATTCTTGAGTTGAGTTCTTAGATTCATATTTCGATTTATGTTCTTTCCTTCATATAATCTGGTCAGGGCATCGAACATTTATTTTTTATTCTTCTTTGAAGGAACTTGAGGAATCAAGTGATCTTTGATAGAATCTGCAATGATTCTTTTGGCCCTAATTGTGTCCTTTTGGTGCTTTGTTTTATCTACAGCATCGACGGGTTATGGTACTTCCTCTTGAACGAATACTGCTAGGTCATTCTCTTCAAGAATGATTCCAATCCTATACTTCCAGGAACGGAAGTTTTCCACACCCTCTAGCTTGTCAACAAGCTTAGTGCTTGCATACATCTTTTACCCGGAGCTAGGAAAATGACCAAAAAATGAAAATACTAAAAATTGAATTTTGAACTTACCAGTAGGTGAGATTGGCTGAGGCGAGTAGCCTGGTGTGATTAGATTTTATAAAATCCAAATTTTACCCCTTCAAACTTGATCAATGTATTTATGGACCAGTGCTTCTAGTTTTCTAGTACTTCTGGTTTTCTGGTACTTCTGGTACTTCTGTACTTTGGGTTTCCTGGTACCTGGTGAAAACGAGGGTTTCACTTTTCGGGAGATCTAGCCACTGAAAATGTGCGCTGATGATGCCAAAGTGTTCCTTGAGGAAGGACGCATTTTTATATATGGATTTGGGGTTGAAATTCTTCAAAAAAAATATCCCTAATTTGCATGTATGACAATAGTGATGTTTTTCTTCTTCTTGTGAAAGATGCTCTCTTAAACTTAGATATGATACCATGTTAAGGTTTAAGATATTATTAGGTTTCTTTTCAATTTACTAGATAACCATAGCATAGATAGGATCACTGAGAAATACACAATCACAAGAGACA
The DNA here is from genome assembly GCA_009831015.1 of Picea engelmannii. Classification (NCBI taxonomy): domain Eukaryota; kingdom Viridiplantae; phylum Streptophyta; class Pinopsida; order Pinales; family Pinaceae; genus Picea; species Picea engelmannii. The sequence goes on from ML805429.1 coordinate 22,701, forward strand.
CATCATTTATCTTGGGAAACCCTCATGGGGGAGAAAACCCAGAAAAAACTTTCGTAATATAGATAGTCAATACAATGTGAAGAGTTAAATCAAACAATACAGAAAGTCATCTCCCAAGAATTTTCCTCTCTCTCTCTTCCTTCTTATCCAACTGTAGCTCTGAACTTGCGCTCTGATGAACAAGTGAGTGAGTGAACAAATGAGGCACTAGCCTCTCGTACTTATACAATTTGGTAGGCACTCAATTGTTGTGTCTTTTCAGTGACAGGTCCGACTTCTCATTCTGGGTGGTTATAACCACTTTAATATATTCTGGGGTCGACCTTACATTTACCCCATTACAATAAGTGTTTGGCCAATCCGCAAAAGGGGATTTGGTCATTTACAATACCCAACATGATCAATCTTCAAAAGGGAATCGATCTAATGAATAATACATCAATAATAATTAGAATACTCTTTGCAGTTACAATATTTCAACACTTGGAACCCAATAACTCTATCACAGGTTCTTACTTTCTTGGCGTAGGTTGTGTGGCACCCACAAACCCTCTCCTTAGCACTCTTCAAATATTAACGCAAATGGGTGCTAGCTCTCTATACTAGGATCCCCCTTTGATGTGACCACGAACTACGATCATGGACCAACTTCCTTCGTGACTCCATGCTTCGGAACCTTCACGAGTTTCTTACTCTCCTTTTTCCTGATTTCTGAATCAGTGAATTCTTTAGGACTAGACCTATGGTCCACGTTTTCCTCGTGCTCGACAACTGAGATCAAATCGTGATTTAGGACTTCGTGAGTCCTCTGTTCTCTCAAATCCTTCCTTCCCAATTTTTTAATTAGCAAAGTGTTGACTTCTCTCCACGTGTCCTATCTCAATGGACGACCAAGATTTCTTTGGCTCCCATCTCTTTGGGTATCCTCTTCTTGCATTTCCTCTAAAGTGTTCTTCCCCCGAAACTCGTGCATCTCTACCATGTGTCCTTCCTAGTATCGACGACTAGGATCGACTCTCTCTTCGTCACTCTGTGAAGATATTCTTGACTTCGCAAGTCCTCAACCACCCTTGTAACCTTATTACAATTTCCTCTTCGAGACTTAATCTATTCTCAAACTTCTTTTTCACTCCCTACAAAATTCTGCACAAAATCTTCTACGACTTTGCTCGTCTTGAAAACTTCTAAGGTTCCCAGTTCCTCTGCATCCTTGAGTGAAATTTCTCCTACCCTCCTAACAACTTAGCCCATTTCCTCTTGATATTTTTAATATGAACTTACAATATCCTTGGCACACTCCTTGCGCTTGACTCAGTTTTTCGATGGCTTCTCCTTTAGCCTTCCTGAAGGTTTTAAGGAATCTCCTTTCCTTTTTCGATGGACTCCTGCAAATCCTTCCTTCCTAAAAATGTTCAGTAATTCTGGGATTCTCTTAAGGATTCCAACACTCCAGAATGTGTTGCTCCTGTATGATCTTGTAGCAACTTGATGCCCTCTTGGAAGAGTGTTCCAGAGTGTTCAGTAACTCTGAACTGTGCTTCCTCCTACACAATATTTATTTCCAAGGTACTTAACCACCTTGAAATTTATTCCTAAGTCTGTGAATTATCTCGGTATTCCCTCCTGGCAGTTTCTCTTCTCACTCCACTGATTTCAGACACGTGTTGAAATATTGTAACGGCAAAGAGTATTCTAAATATTATTGATGTATTATCCATTAGATCAATCCCCTTTTGTGGATTGATCATGTCAGGTATTTTAAATGACCAAATCCCCTTTTGCGGATTGGTCAATCCCTAATTTTAATGGGCTAAATGAAAAGTCGGTCCCAAAATATATTAATGTGGTTATAACCACCCAAAATATATTAAAATGGTTATAACCACCCATAATGAGAAGTCATCCCTACTAGTGAAAAGACACCCCAGTTCAACGCCTGCTAGTTTGTATAAATAAGAGAGGCTAGTGCCTCATTAGTTCACTCACTCACTTGTTCATCAAAGCGCAAATTTGGAGCTGCAGTTGGAGAAGAAGGAATAAAGAGAGAGGCACATTCTTGGGAAAGGACTTTCTGTAGTGTTTGGTTTATTCTCTTGGCATTGTATTGGCTATCTATATTAAGGAAGTTTTTGCTGGGTTTTCTCCCCCATGAGGGTTTCCCAGAATAAATGTTGTATCTCTTGTTATTGTGTATTTCTCAGTGATTCTATCTATGCTATGGTTATCTAGTGAATTGAAAATAAACCTAATAATAGCTTAAACTTTAACATGGTTTCAGAGATAAGCTTAAGAGAGCATCTTTCACAAGAATAAGAAAAATGTCATTGTTGTCGTACATGAAAATTAGGGATTTTTATTCAAGAATATTTTCATCTTCAAAACCATCTAGAAAAGTGTGCCCTAACCCAAGGAATTCTTTGGCACCTTTAGTGCACCTTTTCAGTGGGTAGATCTCCCAGAAAGTGAAACCCTAGTTTTCACAAAGTACCAAAAGTACCAGAAAACTAGAAGTACCAGAGTACCAAAAAACCAGAAGCATCAGTCCAGAAATTTGCTAGTCAAGTTTCAGGGGGTAAAATTTGGATTTTCATAAATCTGACTAYACTAGCTTACTCGCCTCATCTCAGCGCATCTATCCCCTACATCATAATTTCAAAATTTGAACTTTGAAAAATTAGGGTTTTCTCTTAAAACCCTAAGTTGCAGTTGCAGTTGTTGTTGCAGTCTCAAAACCAGTTGCATTATCAATGGCAGTTCCAGTACTAGTTGAAGTTTCAGTCGTAGTATCAGTTGCAATCACCCTTGAAGTTTTTAAGAGTTTGTGATCATTACTGCTGCTACCAGATGGTGCCACTACCTGCAAATGTCGTCAGAGGTATGTACTCACACATGTTTAAACGATTAATCCTTAAAGGATATTTGTAGGAGAAGGGATCTCTTGCTATAGATCCAAAAGGATTTCAAGATCCAACACATTCAGAGGAACAATGCAACTCATGTTTGATTATTCTGATATGCATCTATTTGTTATGACATTATTTTGATTAGTGTTGCTTATTGAAGCTATGGCCATCATACTAACCTTTGGCCAAAATTAGAGTCAAGGTATTAGATATATTAAAGTTGAGATTATAGAGTTTACCCTCTAACCCAACCTTCTATCAAGATAAGAGATTATCTTAGTACAAGAAGACAGGTTGAATAAAAAGCTCGTCATCTTGAGTGAAGGAGACTTGGAAGAAAAACAACACACCCATTCTTGAGGAAAAGACTCTAGGTTCCAAATTTGATTAATTAAGTTGATAAGATTCAAAGTTGCAATTGAATAGTTGATGACTACCCCTTTACAAGTAAACACTATAGTTGAGATAGAAGTCCTTGAAAATTATTATACTTGGTAGCATGTGAGCATATTGAGATAAATGCTTAATGTAATTATTTTCCTGATACAACTAACATCTCCTCTAGGAGAAACCTCTTGTGTTAGTTCCAAGTTTCCATGGAGGAATGTTTGATCACAACACTATAAGAGTGTTGAAATAATTTCGTATTGTATTTATTACCTTTGATCTTTTCTCCAAACAGGCCACAAGTGATAGCTCTAAAGGAGTTATTGTGATGATTATTTTTTGTTATTGCTTTATCTACTATTATAAAAAAGAGTACTATTATTGCTTGTTGTTTTGTTGACCTTGTTCCAAGTCACAGGTGATAACCCTAAGAAAGATATAGTGAAGGTTGCAGAAGCCAACATATTAGATGAGACATGAAGCAGACAATGTACATGACCATATACACTCATGTACCAAAGAAGATGAAGGAGAATATATCTTTTGGAGATTCAAAGTATCTCATATGAAGATTGATTGAAAGGAGCAGAAGGATCCAAAGTTGATCAAAAATTAGAAAAATAAATCTCAGCAAAATTGTTCAAAGGTTAATGAAGCCACCTTGATGGGAATCAGAACTTGTTTGAAGCCTGACTCTGTGTTTCATATTTAAACTTGGTATTCAACACCAACTATACCCTGTAAGAGATGATGAAGTCATTGTAGACTTAGAATAAATCGAGAGTAAGCCCGATCTCAGAAAGGATCAGATGAAGAGACAACTTCCAGGACTAAGAGACAGATGTCGTGAAAAGACTAGATCATAGCTTCATAAAATTCTAGGAGATACGAAATCTCATGGAAGATTCCCTTGTTTTAGTAACAAAGAAGGAAGCCAGTTAGAAAGACTAGGATATGGATTCTTCCATGAGACTATAAGAGAAGTCAATATTGACTTCCAATATTGATCTATATAGATCAAGCATGTTGCATATGTACAAAGCCTAATGTGTGTCTAGACGATTCTCCCAGCAAGAGGGAGAATACTCTGATGAAACACTTACTCCAATTATTGAAGAAATAGTTCTAGTATTTATGAAGACAACAAGAGAAACCATGATTCATATATAGTATGAGATGCAGGGGGATCAATCCCCATATTTAAAATCAAGTGGGAGTTGTTGCAATACAATAGTTGGGTCATGGAAACATAACTATGATAAAATATAGCGTTACCTCCATGAAATAAGAAGAGATATATTCAATATCAGTTACTGAGCCACTCTCAGTCTTAGATGAAGTTGTTTCCATGATGGAGTAGAGGATTTACTCCCAGATTTCAATAGTCACAGTGAGAATGGAGCAACCATTCTTAGCTTTAGAGAAGGTGCAAGTGCAGAGTCTCAGTTCCAAAAGGATCGATTGCAGAAAGAGGAGAGGACATACTCTCAATCAGTGATATAGATAGTCCCTTGCAGAGAGCACATAGAGCTAGAACATGATTGTGCATATTGAGTTGTAGATAAGTAAGTGTACCAGATTGGTACAATGTAATGACAAACTTTGATTTGAAGATTGAAGATAGAAAGACTCATCTCTGCTAGTTGAAGTAAACTCTGTACGTGTTGAAGCAAGCTCGTAGAGCTTGATATGAAAGAATTGACAGTTTCCTGACGAGCTTGGGCTTTACCAAGAGTAAAGTTAATTCTAAACTTTATCTCAAGGTTATGAATGCTGATTCAATGATGTTACTACTATATGTAGATGATGTATTCTTGAAAAGATGAAGAAAATCTCATCATAGATTGCAAAACAAGCTCGCCACAGAGTTTGATGGAAGATCTAAATGCATTATCTCTTAGGTCTTGAAGTTTGGTAGAGAAAAAAGAAGATATTTGTTAAACAAAGGGAAGTATACAGTTAAAATTGAAAAGGGTTGACATGTTGAAATGTAAATCCAAGTACAAACCCATGGAAACGAAGTTTAAGATCCTGATAGATACCTCATTAGAATTGGTTGATGCTACTTTGTATAGACAAATTATTAGTTCAGTGAAGTATTTGACGAATACCAGGTTAACTATATGTTTTTCCTTGAGTCAATATCCAGTAGAACCTAGACGTGTTCACATTGTTGCTGCAAAACATATGATGAGATAACTTAACGATACGTTGGATTTTGGTCTCTATTATACTAGAGATCATGACTTCAGATTGAGTGGTTACACTGATTCATATTGAGTTGGAAGTGTTTCTGATAGAAAGAGCACTTCAGGATGTTGCTTTAGTCTGAGGTCAACCATGATCTCATGGTCGAGTAGGAAGAAATTCAACATTTATCCAAGCACGATAGAAGCAAAATACATTGTTGAATGTTATGCCAGTTGTGAATTCATATGGCGTCAAATGTTGTTGACATATCTATTTGATCTGGGGAGGGAAGCCACCGTGATCCTATGTGATAACCAGAGTTGTATGAAGATGATTTTTTCCATAATGAGTCAAAACACATAGAAATTTGATATCACTTCATCTGTGATATGATGCAGAGAGGAGCCATAAATCTCCAATATGTTATCACAGATGAATATGTTGCTTATGTGTTGACCAAGCCTCTATCTCATGTAAAGTTTGAGTACTTTCGCGAAAATATTGTTGTAGTCCAAAAGGACCTCCCTCGAAAGGGGGAGTAGTTCTGATGATACTATGGTATCCTGATCAATAGTGGTAGCTCCGTTAGGATTTTATATCCTAGGGAATCTTATGATTTCTAGGAATATCCTTTGGGCCTGTCAGAGTACCACATGGTATCTCCATTAGGATTTCATATCCTAGGGAATATTTTTTATTCCTAGGTAGGGCTTTGGATCTGTCAGAGTAGCACAAAATGTTGTTATGATGATGCCAACTTAATTGTTGTGATGATGTGCCAGCCTCGTGTTCTGATGATGTGTTTTGAGCTTTGTGTTGTGATGCCAACCTCGTGCTGAAGACTCTCAGCCTAGTGCTGATGTTGATGATGCTCTATCCTTTGTGCTGTGTTGTTTCTAATATTGATGATGACGATGTATTAGTGTTATACTAATCCATGTTGATGCAGATGTTTATGCCACTTTATATTCTTAATAAAGATGATGTTGATGATGCCACTTTAGCTTCTTGTTAAAGATGATGTTGATGATGCCACTTTAGCTTCTTGCTGAAGTTGATGATGATGATGCCACTTCAGCTTCTTTCCAAATTTGATGATGATGATGCAACTTCAGCTCCTTGCTAAAGATGATTATGATGATGTTACTTTATCCTCACACTGAAGATGATGATGATGTTACCTTAGCCTCATTTCGATGAGGATGATGATTCCATTCCAGCTCCCTGTTGTGAATGATGATATTGATGATGAGAAAAACTTTCGATGATTTATAGATATGCCAATTAGTGTTCCAAGATGTTTTTGATGATGCTTCCCTCTCTCTCGCTTGATGATGTTGTAGAATACCCTTCCTGTTATGGGGGAGCGTTGAAATATTTTAACTGCAAATATTATCGTAATTATTATTGATGTATTATTCATTAGATCAATCCCCTTTTGTGGATTGATCATGTTGGGTATTGTAAATGACCAAATCCCCTTTTGTGGATTTGTCAAACCTTAATTGTAATGGGCTAAATGAAAAGTCGGGCCTAGAATATATTAAACTGTTTATAACCACCCATAATATATTAAAATGGTTATAACCACCCAGAATGAGAAGTCGGTCCTGCCAGTGAAAAGACACCCCAGTTCAACACCTGTCATTTTGTATAAATAAGAGAGTCTAGCGCCTCATTTGTTCACTCATTCACTTGTTCATCAGAGCACAAGTTTGAAGCTACAGTTGGAGAAGAAGGAAGAGAGAGAGAGGCACATTCTTGGGAGAGGACTTTCTGTAGTGTTTAGTTTATTCTCTTCGCATTGTATTGGCTATCTATATTATGGAATTTTTTGCTAGGTTTTCTCCCCCATGAGGGTTTCCCAGGGTAAATGTTGTTTCTCTTTTGATTATGTATTTCTCAGTGATCCTATCTATGTTATGGTTATCTAGTGAATTGAAAAGAAACCTAATAATAGTTTAAACTCTAACAATACGCACTCCTTTCATCGGTTCACAGAGTTTCCTTACTCTGTCGCACACTCCTTGCAATGAACCTAGATAAAAAGACCTAATCCAACACACTTACAGATAGAAAACTGTATCTCTATCCCTGTAGACGATTTCTAACATTCATCTACATTTCAATTGCATACAAATGAAATTCCTCACCAAATATCCATTACACATAAATTGATAATAGTAAAAAATGTCATTTTTTCTATTAATGGCATAATATCAAATTACAAATGCTTGATTCCATACTGCAATTGTGTCTCGATCCTCTATGTTTCTCTCTCTATCTCCTATCCATCTATGTCTCATCCTCTACCCTGATGCCTAATCTCTAGAAATAATATAAAGGGTTATAAAAGAGGGGATCAATGAGCTTCCCTCCAAGATAATCTAGTGGTGTCAAATAACCATTCAAAACTCTTGTTTAATGGCCAAATTACAATGATGGAAATCTTCTCCAAATTGGATGTAGATCCCTCCTACCGTCAACCACTTAATGGATACCTTATCTCCAGTTTGTGCGAAGGAAAAACTTGGCTCTTATAGCTTGTCAACATTAAGTTCCTAGATCACGCCTTCGATTCTCAAGGACAAAATGAGAGGGCGGTGACTCTCCCTTCCTTGAATGTGCACCATGAATGTTAATCGGTTGGCGCGTGCTGAGGTGGAGCGATGCTCGTGCACCAGAATGCATGAGACCCTTTCCCCACAAAGGATTAATAAAATGCATAAGAAACATAAATTCAAACCGTATAACTTTACCACCTTCACCACTATGAAAATTAACTTGTTGAACATAGTAAAGTCCTTATATGTGTGGAAATTTGTCCAGATCAATGAGGAATGCCATGAAGCTTGAAGATATTATCCATGAAAATTTGAGCCACTCTAGATGATGTGAATGGGTGTTGGAGAGCACAAAAATGATCATATTGAGCATATTTGGAAATATGATCAACTGCCACCATGATGACTACTTTATTTCTCAATTTAGGTAAGCCAATAATGAGGTCTATAGAAATATCCTGCCAAATATCCGATAGACTCAGGAGTGGTTTTAGTGTTCCCAGGGTATTAAATCTTTGTCCCTTATTCCATTTACAGACATCACATTCAACCACAAAGGTTTAAACATCATGTTTCATACCGTTCCAGAAAAAAAATCCTTTAATCCTTTCATAGGTTTTGGTGAACCAAGAATTCCCATTTGCAAGGGGAGCATGAAGCTATGAAAGCACCATAGATTTAAGTTGTGACTTTTTTATTAGATACATATGGAATTTGTAGTGAAGCTAGTTATTGTTCCAATATTACCCTAGAGATACTGGAGAATTGTCTTGCAACTATTGGATAAGGCCAGGAATTTTTGGGTTTTGTAGCCAATCATGTTGAACATCTAGGAGCTAATATAGTACAATGAAGGAGAAAGAAAAAAGGGATACTTCATATTCACCCATTTTTGTTTCTATAGGGAGGAAATTAGTTGTTCGAGAAAATTATTGAGGCTCTGATGATCAGTTTTAATTTCAAAACGTTGGCCAAATAAATAAGGATGATAGAGATCCACATCATCCATAATAGCCAACATTTCCTTTTCATATATTAATTGGACCATATGGATCTCTGAAAGTCATTTCCTAGTGAAGGCCACTGACCATCCTTCTTGCATGAGAATTGTGCCAATTCCTTTCCCAGATGCATCACATTCCAACAAAAAACTATTTTTGAAGTCGGGAAGGGCCAGCACAGGAGCAGTGCACATACCCTATTTCAAATCATGGAAGGATTGATTAGTTGCAGGGGTCCAATTGAAAGAATTATTTTTAAGGAGAGCAATGAGAGGTGCAATTTTTTTTCCATAGTATTAACAAATTTTCAATAATAACCAATTAAACCTAGAAAACCATGCAAGCCTTGAGAGTTTTGGGGTGAGGCCAATCCTACATAGCTTCAATTTTCTTACGATCCAGCTTCACACCATCCTTTCCAAAAATATCACCCAAATACTTCACTTCTGATGAACCAAATGAACATTTAGATTGTTTGAGGAAACATTGGTGCTGAGAAAGGAGATGGAGAACTTGGTCGACATGGGAAATATAGGTTTTCCATGTTTGACTATAGATGAGAATATCATAAAAAAAACCTAAGATGAAATGATGAAGAAAAGGATGAAAGACATGATTCATGAGACTTTGGAAAGTGGAGGGGGAATTACAGAGACCAAAGGGCATGACCAAGAACTCAGAGTGGCCCTTATGAGTTTGAAAGGATGTGTTAGTAATGTCAACCTCTTTCATACATATCTAGTGGTAACCAAAATGAAGATCGATTTTAGTAAAGTATTAAGCATGACTCAATTCATCCAATAGATCATCAATGAAAGGAATGAGAAACTTGTCTTTGATGGTGATATTGTTGAGAGCACTAAATTTGGGACACATGCACCATGTTCCTTCTTTCTTGAGGACCATGACTGCAAAAGAAGATTAGGGGCTAGTACTATGGAAGATGCAACCCACGTTGAGAAATTCTTGAATAATTTTCCCAATTTAATTCTTCTAGGAAACGGGATGTAAATATTGGTGCACATTAGGAGGAAGACTACCCAAAACTAGAGGAATGGAATGATCATGAACACCACGGGAAGGGGGAAGGCCATGGAGAGTGGAAAATTTATTTTGGTCTTTGGAAAGTATATATTGGAGGTCATGATGCACAGATGGTGTCTGAACTACTTGAATGGAATTGAGTTGGGAAATAATTCATGAATGACCTTTTTCTAGGAGATTTTCCATTCGATGGGAACTGATGATCTCAGAGGAGCCTACTATGATTCCATGGAACTTATATTGTTCATTGTCCTATTGAAATTTCATGGTAAATTCCTTAATTAAAATCCATGAGGATGTGACCAAGAGTGTGTAACCATA
>ML805429.1:42319-55378 GCA_009831015.1 Picea engelmannii
TGATTATAAGAGGTGGAAGTTAATCATCATCTATATAAAATATTTTTCTATTATAAATATTTTTTTTATTATTATTATTTTAATTTTTTTATATTATATGTGAACTTTTAGCAGTACATTAATACATTTAAAAAAATAGTATAAAATATTAGTACATTAATAAAGTAAGCATTAAAGCAATCTATTAAAAATATATTAATAAATCATTAATACTTTAATAATACATAATTACATTAATTTTTTATTAGAAAATTAATTAATAAATTAATGAAAGTAATTTATTAAAAATATATTAATAAATCATTCATACTCTAATAATAAGTAACTACTTTAATTTTTTATTAGAAAATTAATTAATACATTAATAAAACATCGATACATTAAATAAAGTAAAAATAGATTTACAATATTTTATAGCATAACTACATTAAAGTATTATATTATTACATTAAAACATAAATATGATAAAATATTATTTATGCATTAATAATGGATAAAAACATTAATAAAATAATAAAGTATTAAAAAAATGTTAATACATTAATGTACTAAAATAAAAATATTTTAATAAATTAATAATGTATGAATACATTGATATACTAAAATATTAATGTATTAATTAAATAAAATATAAATTAATTTATAAAGTAAGAAATATATATATCTAAAAGTATTATATGTATTAAATAATCAAATCATTAATGAAATCTACAAATTAAAATATTAAAACATTAATATTTAATATAATGTATTATTTAATTTATAATAATATATTATTGTATTAATTAATAAAATATTAGTTAATTAATTAATACATTTATAAAATATGAATAAAATTAATAAAATTTTAAAATATTATTAATTAATATGTTAATAAAGCATCCATACATTAATAAAGTATTAAATTTTTTAAAAATACAACAATACTAAAATATTAAAATAACATAAAAATAAATTTATAATGTATTATAAAATTAGGTTAAAGTATTAATACAGTAAAAATAAAACATGAATAATGTATTAATACATTGATATATTAAAATATAAATCTGTTAATACATTAATAATCTATGAATACATTAATGTACTAAAATAATAATGTCTTAATGACGATGACTATTAACTTCCAATGAGATCAAATTGGTTTATTAGAGTTTAGGAGGGAAGTGATTGCTTTCAATTCTTTATAATTTTGTTTCTTTGCTCGAAAAAAATTAAGAGAAACTCTCCAAGATCACTGTAGTTTTGTTGAGTTAAAATGTTAGGAAGGTTGGCAGTGTGACAAATATTTTTAAATTGAGTTATAATGTGTGTATAGGATGAAAAATCTCGGTGAAAGTGATTATCCTCTTCAATGCTCTTAGTGTCACAAAGGTGGAACACTCTTTCGTCTCAGGGCGTTTTAGGAATTGACCAATGCCTAGTTTCACTATGGAGCTTGTGAGAATTGGTTCTTATATTAGAATTTTTTTTTTTTTTCTTTACACTTGTCAAATAAAAGATAACTCTGAGCTTCTAGATTATGGTTGATTAAATCCTTGTAATGCCTTATTTTTCTTTTCCTCTAACTCTTTAGCACACCAGATGGTCTCCTAAAAATTTGATTTAACAATATTTTTAGTAGTATCCATATTCTGCAAAATAACATCTTCCATGATTCCACAATGGCTTATCCAAGACTTGGCATCTTTATTCCATCCACGCTTCAGTTGAAGGTGGTTATGGTTGTAGTTTGAACAAATTTTAGGAATCCATGTGTCTTCCATGTTATTTATCTTGTTCTTATACATTAGATATCTAGTCATAGCAGTGCTCTCAATGGTGGAAAGGCTTGCCTCTAAGAGGAGGATCAAATAGGCTGTATTTCCTTTGATTTTGAGTTTGTAAGTTCTAAAACTCTTTTGGATTTTCTCTATCTTTCTAAAAGATTCTCGAGAGATACTACATCCCCAAACTTCGCAACCATATAGGATAATAGGTGTAACCAATGTATCAAAGAGGAGTATCTTCTTATCCCACATCTAAAGATCGACTGATTTACAATTTTTTTCAAGYCGATAGTAAGCTTTTCATCCWCCAACTACCCTTTTCTCAATGCTATAATTCTAGTTGAGCTTGTGGTGAATATTGATTTCAAGATATATTTATGAAGACCTTTCCTACATGTTGTTGTTGTCATATATGAACGTATCATAAGTGATCTTATTGGATTTAATGATCAAGCCTTTAATCTTGTTAGTATTAACAATCATACCCATATTGGAACAAAAATCTTTGAGGAACAATCATATAGAACCTGCTTCTTCCAAAAATTATTCTAGTTTGTTAATGTAAATTTCAAAAAGGGTAGGGGACAAGGGACAACCTTGCTTGACTCCAATATTGCAGTTAATATCTTTTGACCAGCCCTCAGTGTTCTTAAATTTGAAAATAACATTCTCATACAACCTTATTGTTGCAACTCTTAACTCAGAAGGAAATTTTATGTCTTCCAGCCTATCCCAAAGGTTTTTCGTGCGAACCGTGTCAATATATTTTCTAAAGTCAACATAACAACAAAAAAGATTGATTTTAGTATTACTGAAGTTCTTTGCGATGATCCTAAAGGTAACAAGATGGTCCATAGTTGAATGATATCTCCTAAACCCAACCTAGCCTTTAGCTCTTTTATCGTGAATTTCTATCCATAGGGTAATATTCTTTTCCAAAACAAATATGTATATCTTGGCTAAAATTAGGCTAATCATAACGGTCCTACAATTAGAGGGAAGGTTTCTATCCCCATTTTTACAAATAGGTACAATGAGGATTTACATCCAGGGTTTAGGGAATCCCTGCTTAAATACTAAATTGAAGAGCTTGTGTATGCGGGGGATGAGGATAGTCCCCCCAATTTTAAAAATTTCAGCTTGGTAGCCTTTAATGACCTTAGATTTCCCATTTTCAATAAACTTAACCCCGAACTCTATATAATCCAAAAAAAATAATTCAGCCTCTATAGGGAGAATAGGACTGGTGTCCATGGCATTAGAGAACTCATAAAGGATTTTAAGTTAGAAATAATGTATGATAACGTACCCACTATGATTTCTTGCACAGGCCACACTTGTGCTGTGTGTTATTTCACCATAGTAACATTAGTCGGAGGGACTCAGAATGAAAACATCAGGAATATTGAGGAGGATGCGAGCCAACAAATTATTTATCGTCTAGTAGCTTCTGCAGTGCCTCTATGTGCACCTAGTTGTTGGATGATAGTTGGTCAACTCTTCATCCCATTCGTCGAACAATTTCCTGATGGAGCATGACACAAAATGTCCGTAACGTTCATGATTGACGATGGGTGGATGAGAGTCTGAGCCTCTTGCTTGACCTCCTCATCCCCCTCTCCCTATACGAGGAGTTGCACACATTCATCTAGACATAGTGGGATTTTTATGCACTCTGTGTGTTGATGTAGGGATGTAGTGAGGGCAGGAGAATATTTCTAGGGAGAAGAAACAAAAGGTTGTTCGGAGAGCTCTAAGTGCCTGACTGAAGCCCATCGAGCAAGAGTAGGAGTGATAGACAAAGTGTGAGAATTTTGAGTGAGGATAGGAAGGTTATATAGTTTGTAAGGGAGGGGTTCTAGGAATTCAATGCCTGCATCAAGTGAAAGTCGAGTCACGATGCCATAGTACAATGATTTAGATGGAACCAGAGAGGAGAGGCTCTGGAATTAAAGTCCAGAGCCTCAAGCTGAGCTCAGGATTAAGGCGAGAGCTAGGTGTTCCTCGAGGTGTGTGTTGGAAGTGACACTAGTGGAGTCCAGGTGGACCGCACTATCATCTGCATCTCGAGTATTAATTAAAAATAATTAATTACTCAATTATTAAAAATTAATTGATTAATTATAAATAAATAGTTTTTATACACTATTAATAAATAATTATTAAGTAATAATAAATTAAGTATAAATGAATAATTAATAATAAATTAATTATTAGTTAATAATTAATTATGAAGTATAAATTAATTAATCAAAAATGAAATAATATATAACAAGTCTAGTTCCATTTAACTCCATATCTATCAAGCTCTTAAAGAAATCAAATATCTCCATTTTACACTCTAAAAAAGGTTTTCACCTCTAGAGACTTGATCTCTCTAGACTATTTATAGATTAGGAGTCATCATAATCTATCAATAGTCAAGAAGGATCAGATATCTAGCGGTGCAAACTTTGTTACAGTGAAAAACTTGTGTGTGTACTCGAGAGATTAAATATTATTTGATTTTTTATTTTTATTATTTTAATATCACCCAACAATGATAGAGTAAATACATAAATAAAATATATAATAATAATAAAGTAATACATATAATAATTATATAATTAATTTATATATTAATTATACATTATATAAGATCCATCTTAACCTTTAACTTTTCCTAAAGTTTTTGATTTTAAAAAAGGTGAAATTTTTTCACCTTGAGAGATTTGATCCCTCTAGGGGCTCGATAGATTGGGGTTAAGATGGATCTATTCTAGTTTAATACTTTGATATTAATATATTAAAAAATATTAATATATTTTTTAGTATACTAATATCTTTTATAATATATGACTATATTGTTTTGGTGATATATTAATTGAAGCTAGGGTAAATAGAAACATAACAAATTCAAACCAATATATATTTTTAAATATATTAAAATATTTTACAATATTAAAATATATTAATATATATTAATATATTATGATGATGATGATGATGATGATGATGATGATGATGATGATGATAATGATTAACATCCACTAAGACCAAATAGGTCTATCGGACCTTAAGAGGGTATATGATTACTTGTGATTCTTTAGAATTTTGTTTCTGTGCTCGGAAAATTAAGAGGAGTTTTCCAAGATCACCATACTTTTGTTGAGTTAAGAGGTTAGGAAGGTTGAGAGTGTGACAAATATTTTGAAAATTAGATCTAATATGGGTATAGGCTAGACAATCTCAAAGAAAGTGTTTTTCATCTTCAACAATGATGACACACTCTTTCATCCCATGGCATTTTAGGAATTAGCCAACACCCAGTTTCACTATGGAGTTCGTGAGAATTTGTTCTTATCTTAGCAATGCTTATTTTTTTCTTTACACTTCGAAAAATAGATAGATAATTTTGATCTTCTAGATTAGGGTTGATTACATCCTTATAATACTTTAATTTTTTTTTTTCCTCTAACTCTTTATCGCAACACATTTTCTCCTTAAATTTTGATTTGACGTTTTTTTTAAGAGTATCTTTATTCTGCAAAATTGTGTCTTCCATGGTCCCGCAATAGTTTATCCAAGACTAGGCATACTTATGCCATCCTCGCTTGAGTCAATGGTGGTTATGACTTGATTTTGAAGCAATTTTAGGAAGCCTCTTGTCTTCTATGTTGTTTAACTTGTTCTTATACATTAGGTATCTAGTCATAGGCATGCTCTCAATGGTAGATAGACTTTTTTCTAAGAGAAGGATGGGATAGGGTGTATTTCCTTTAATTTTGAGATTATAAGTTATAAAATTATTTTATATTTCTTCTTCACGATTCACGAGAGGTACTACAGACCTAGATTTTGCATGCATAAAGAATAACAGGTGTAACAAGAGTCTCAAAGAAGATATTGTTCTTATCCCAACTCCAAAGATCAATTGATTTAGAATTGTTTTCAAGACCATAATAAGCTTTCCATCTCCCAATAATCATTTTCTCAATGTTATAATTCCAATTGAGCTTGTCGTTAATATCAATTCCAAGATATTTGTATGAAGTCACTTCCTCCAAGTTTTTTTTGTCGTATACGAAGGTATCATAAAGTATATTATTGGATTTAATAATCATGACCTTAGTCTTATCAGTATTAACAGTCATACCCATATTGGAGCAAAAATACTTGAGGATTCATAGTTCATTTTCAAGATCACGGGGACTCCTTGCCATAAGAATGATATCATCATCATAAATAAGAAGATTGATGACTATACCAATGAGAGTAGAGATGACACAACCTGCTTTTTCCAAGCAATCTTCTAACTTATCAATGTATATGCCAAAATGGGTAGGGGACAAGGGACAACCTTGTTTGACTCCAATATTGCATTTAATCTCTTTTTACCAGCCCTCAATGTTTTTAAACTTAGAAATAACATTCTCATACATACTTATTGCAACAACCCTCAACTTGAGAGAAAATTGTATCTCTTCCAACCTTTTCCAAAGGTTTTTCCTATGAACCATTTCAAAAGATTTTCTAAAGTCAACAAAACAAAAAAAAATATTGGTTTTAGTATTGTTGAAATTCTCTACAATGATCATAAAGGTAACAAGATGGTCCAAAGTTGAATCATATCTCCTAAACCGGGCGTGCCCTTTAGTTCTTTTACCATGACTTTCTAGCCAAAGGCTAATCTTCTTTTCGAAAATAATTCCATAAAGCTTGGCTAAAATCAGGCTAATCATAATGGTCCTATAATTAGAGGGAATGTTTCTATCCCCATTTTTAAAAATAGGAACAATGAGGCTTTGCGTCCAGGGTTTAGGTAATCCCTTATTAACTCATAAATTGAAGAACTTGTGTATGTGAGGGATAAGGATTGACCCTCTGATTTTAAAAATTTCATCTTGGTAGCCTTCAATGTCCTTAACTTTCCCATTTGCAAGTCGCTTAACCCAGAACTCTATGTCATGTAAAGAAAAAAAATTATTCCTTTGTAAGGACAATAGGAATGGTGTCCATGGCATTACATAACTTGTAAAGAATTTTAAGGTAGGAATTCGAGTCCCTTAAGGGAATCCTATTATTTTCTTTAGTATTGCATTTTATAATTTGGCTCAAGAACTTCTTAGGAGCCATCTTCTATAGTTGTGAAAGTTGTTCTTGCCTTTTATTGATATAGTACATTTTTTCCTTTTAATTAGAGCTTTCTATATATATCATGATAATGATGATGATTAATGTTCACTAAGACAAAATTATCTCTCCCATAAATAAATTAATACATTAGTAAAGTCTTAACACTACATTAATAAAGTAAAAAGTAAACATTAAAGTAATAGATTAAAAATATATTAATAAAATATTAATACTTTAATAATACATGATTACATTAGTACTTAAAGTTAGTAGGTAATTAATTAATACATTAATAAAATAATCCATACATTAATAAAGTAAAAATAGATTTATAATACATTATAGCATAACTACATTAAAGTATTGCATTATTACATTAAAACATTAATACGGTCAAACATTATTCATACATTAACAACCCATAAAAACATTAATAAGGTAATAAAAACATTAATATAGTAATAAAATATTAATAATGTATAAATACATTGAAGTACTAAAATATTAACCTGTCAATTAAATAATACATAAATGAAATATAAGTTAATGTATAAAATATCCCCGGATGGGTTGACACGAGGCACTCTGGTGACACTAGGCTTAGCACTAAGCCCGGGCATAAATGTCGACGGCCGCCACCCACAAGTCCGCATTTACGATGGTGGACGGCCATAGCTGCAGCTATACGACGAAGGGACTCCTCCCTCACGCGACCATTTACGCTCACAACGCACTAAGCATGACAGGGTTTAAGGGGGGTCAGGTGACTTCGGCCTATGGTTATTTGTTTTCTTTTGCACCCAGACAGAGCGGGACTGCTCCTTCTTCGGCTCTTCTCCTCGCATGGACGCTCTGGTGCAGTCTGGTTCCCTTCTCATTTCATTTTGATAAGGTTTTTCTTGGCACTTTGTTTTTTGGCGCGTCGGGACAGAGTCGGTCTGCTCTTGCTCCAGCTCTCCTCTTTTTCTGGGAGCTCTGGTGCAACCCAACTTCCTTCATGTCCTGGCTCATTTACCTCACGCTGCAACCGCTCTGTATTTTCATCCATTCCCCGGCTACTATGGCTAGGAAGCGGGGCAGGCCTCGCCGTGGCTCGGCCTAGAATGCCCACAAGGCGCAGCGGAAACGGAAAGAGAAATTGGAACGCGCTCTGGCATTGGTGACCATCATTCTTCGGAAGAAGGCTCGGGCTGATAAATTGGCACTGCTCGCCACCATTGCAGAGGTGGGAGCCAGCTGTAGTAGCAATGCCACGACAATTCAGTTGGGAGACAGTTAGAAGGCTGGGGTTGAGGACGTGTTTCCCACCTGTTACGTGGAGGAAGATATGTTTATGGAGGATCTGTCGACGGCAGAGGATCCCTGTGCCATAGAGGCGACTCATCGGGAGGAAATTAGACCCAATTTCGCTCAGGGGGATGACATCCCAGGCTGCATTGTTGAAGAAATTCCCTGGTCGGGTGACTATAGCCCCACCAACCATGGTATGCAGGCAACCAGAGCAGAGATGAATGAGGATAACAATCGCTCGGCAAGGAAGGATGGAGGGGATGATGCGGAGAAGATGGTGTTCGACGCTGGAATTGGAGCGGCCGCGAAATTGAGGAATGTTCCCCTCAGCGACGTGGGTGGCGGTTTGCATGGATCTCTCCTCCATGCAGAGAATCTGGCTCTGGTGTTCGAACTCCGAGGCCACATGGCAGACCTGGAGCATAGAGCCCTTCTCATGGGCCAGTGCCTAGATTCGCTCCTAGACGCGTACTCCAATGTGCCAGCTAAGCGGAAGTGCGCCCTCTGCGCGCAAGCATTTGCCATCCCGGCGGGGTCTACGTAGCTGACTGGAAAGGGCGACATGTCACTGGGTACTTAGGTTTTTATGTTGTCTTGGTTCTTAGTCTTTTCATGTTACTGTTTTATGCTCATTTGGACTATAGACATCTGTCCTGGTTTCCTTCGGGCAGGACAGATGCTACTTTCTCTCCTGTTTTATCATGCCATTGTTATATGCTCTCCACTTATGCTGGTTTCCGATAATCGACAACATTTTTGGTGACTTAGACCTATACCACTATATCTCTAGTTAAAGTTTTTTTTGATAATCTAATATAGCAGGTTCCACTTTTTTATTTAAAAAAAATAAAATTAATGTATAAAATATGAAAATATTAATATCTAAAAGTATTATTATATGTATTAAATAATTAAATCATTAATGTAATCTACAAATTAAATTATTAAAAAATTAATCTATAACTTAATGCATTATGGATAAAGTATTAGTTAATTAATTAACACATTTATAAAATATGAATAAAATTAATAAAATACCAAAGTATTATTAATTAGTATATTAATAAAGCATCCATACATCAATAAAATATTAAATTCTCTAAAAATACAACAATACATTAGAGTAATAATGTGTTAAACTAAAATAAAAATTCATTTATAATGTATTATAGAATTACATTAAAGTATTGATACAATACATTAAAGTAATAACATATTTTATTTTATTTTAAAGTAAAAAGAGGGAAGTTCCTGATATATTAGTTGGAAAAAATACAATTGCTCTTGGACTGCCATATGTTCCATCGCTTAAGCAGAAACTGAAATAGTGTCAGCCCTTGTCCAAAATAGACTAGTTTACCAACAGTCCTTCTCATAGGAAACTTGGACTAATGGAGTGTCATTGTCTTAACTATGGCTATTGTCTTGCAGAGAGTAACTAAAATCATAGACAAAAGATGTAAAATTGAGACCATGATAGTTACTCGGCGGCGTCTGAGGTGGCATCCATATCCTGAGCATGTTCCTTAGCTGGAATGACAAAAAACTGGAAGCAAGTTGGGCATCTTCGTCCTGGTGGCGCATTGGAGAAGGCGTCAAAGAGCATGTCCAAGTGTTGGCCCATGAGGGTACCACGGTGGACATGGTTTGCCATCTGGCTCCGTAGATCAAAAAGAAAATCAAGGAGGTCGAGGTGGAGGAGAGGTGGCATGACACACCACTAATTTTTCATGCAGGAAATGGGAGGTGGCAGGAATACTATGCCACCCTCCCTTTTTGTTTCGCCTGGATACATTTCCACTCGCTCACTTGAAGCTTCTTCCCCAGGCCACTTTAGGTCTACTTCCCTACCAACTCCATGACTTCGTTCACTTTCATCCAAGGTGGCTCCATATTCTGGGTCTACCATATGAGAGGTCATTTCTTCTGGTGTCTCCTCCTCAATGAAGAAGGTGGATAATTCTTCCTATGTCAGCTCATTCTCACCATCATGTTGTTTCTTGATGACAATCATGGAGGCTTCCGCTCGAAAGTCACTTGGTGGATCCCAATTATCTGGCACCGTGAAGAGGAGATGCCCCAAAAGGTCCTGAATTGGCTCCTCCGTGATAACTTCTTCGACATATGCCATTGGTGGCTCCACAATGGCTTCTGCAACCGAAAACCTGGGAGGCATTTTGAGCTCAATATTTCTGTGCAGGAGTTGGGTCCCAGCAATGGAGATTTATCTTTCCATTCTTTGCATCCACCTTTGTTGGGAAGAAAAGGTGTACAAGGCTGAGCCACAGCATGGATTCCCTTGCTCACGGGGCATCAAAGTGAAGAAACAGGTAAATGTTATGCATAATGCGTAAGGCTCACTGCTCCAAGGCTTCCAAGTGCAGAATGAGCCAGAGATGGAAGAAGACATGGCTATAGCGCATTAAGAGAAAAAGGGTTGATGGGATGTTCAACGCCATTAATTCCTCCGCAAAGGTGAGCTGCATAACTAGACTGCTCGTGTGAGGGGTGAGTCCTCGATCAGGTGGGTGGTAGTTGGAGCCAGCTCCCATCCATAATGTTGAGGGGATGGGAGTTGACCAACCTCATTTATGTCTAGGCCTAGCTCCACTCCATGTGTCTCTGGTGGTCTATGTGGCACCCCATCCGGGGGTAGTAAATCATTGTTGGTGAGGTCTTGGAAATTCTTTGAGAGATCGATGCAGTCAGAAGTTTGAGCCTTCCATTTAATTTTCTCAATCTCGATGTTGACACCCTCATTTTCTAGATAGTCTGTGAATTTGTTGGCATTCCTTCTTACGTGAGAGGGGATATTTGTGATATTGGGACAGAGGAGAAATCCAAAGTCTTCCAATAATCCTGAAAGGTGCCATCTGGGTGAGATTTTTGAAGGACGTTCGCCATGGAGAATTATGGTTATGAGTTGTACGATGATCTAAGAGTCCCCCTCTGCAATGATTCTCTGATATTGATTTCCAATTTCTACCTTGACGCCTTTTAGAAGGCTTAGAAGTTCAGCTGCATTTTTTTTATTTTCACCCAGGAAGCCT
Organism: Picea engelmannii; assembly: GCA_009831015.1. NCBI lineage: Eukaryota > Viridiplantae > Streptophyta > Pinopsida > Pinales > Pinaceae > Picea > Picea engelmannii. Next base: position 53,544 of record ML805429.1, read on the forward strand.
GCTACAAGGTGAAGGATATCACCATTTGAGTTTATGAGAATTGCCCCATATCCCGTTGGTCTTGGGTTACCTTTTGAGGCACCATTGAAATTAATTTCTATGAAGCCCATTGGAGGTGGGGACCAGATTCTTGGGCCGCAAGGAGCTTGTCTGACTGTATTCATGGTTGCCTGATTATGCATTTTGAGGTTCCATTTTTGTAGAATGCGTTGATCCTCTCTATTGTAGATCAGGTCACTTGGGGTCCATGACTTTCTCTTGATTCTTTCACATATGAACTTCACTATTTTCTCCCATACCGAGGCCGGAGGGGAATATTTTGAGTGGAATATCCTTTTGTTTCTTTGCTTCCAGATCTGCGAGAGGGTGAAACCCAGGTGAAGTTGCCAAATTAACTCAAGGATTGTATTGTGAAAACATATCGAGTCCCAGTTCTCTAAGGTATCTTGGATACAGCTCCTATTGCGGATGGAGTGATGCATCATTTGGGATCCTTGGTCCCAAATCCATTGGTTGTAGGGACAATTTTTGAGGAGGTGTTCCATTGTCTCCTCTTGCTGTTGGAAAAGGGTGAAAATTGAAGGGTCTATGAAGCCCCTTTTTCTGAGGTTATCCCATGCGAGGATGCGGTTTTGAACTGTGAGCTAGAGAAAAATTGAAACTTTGGGCCAGAGGGTAGAATTCCAAATTATGCTCCATATGTGCTCTGTAACATGTTGTTGGTTGTTCCCCTGTAGATGATAGGATTCTTTGACTGAGAAGTTGTCTGTTGTAGAGTAACCCCACCTAAGAATGTCTGGACCTTCCTGGCTTGGGATTTTCATGTGTATTGCATAGGCCTGCCACGCCTAGAGGTCCACTTCTCCAAAGAGATGAAGTTCCTGATTTTTTGATCTCCATTATCACCAAGTCATGTCCCTATCTATTGTTCTCCAAATATCTTTGACATGTTGGAAGGATTCCTGATGTAGTTATTTCCTGAGGGTGATAAGCTCTTCCAGATTGATTAGGGGTGTTTTTTGTTGCCAAGAGTCCTGCCAAAATAGAGTGCTTTCCCCGTTCCTGATTTCCTAGAAGGCATGCTTTTGGACTAGAAGACGATTCTGCCAAGCCGTTTTCTAGATGTTGGAGCTCGAGATCGGGTCATTGAGTCGGATTAGCTGATCATACTGGTTGGTCGGGGCATACTTCTGTTTCCAGATTTGCGCCCATAGTTCCATGGGATGCTTGAGCCATCGCCACCACATTTTTTCTCCCATAACTTGATTTAAATTTCCCAGGTCACGAAGTCCTAGGCTGCCTAGAATTTTGGGCTTGCAAAGATTCTCCCAACTTACCAAGGCCCATTTTTTATTAGGTTGATGTCCATGCCATAAAAAATTTCACTTGAGGCCCCTAATTTCTCTGATGACCGATTTATGCACTACCAAGTGTAACGACCATTAATTATTAATATGAATAATTTAATAAATAATCCTAAAAATTAGCTAAACTATAATTAATTATTAAATAACCTTAATTAATTATATGTTATTAATTAATTATTTTTGACTATGATTAGTTTAAGTATGATTAACTCTTTAATTAATGGTTAATGATTAATTTGATTATTAATTGATTAATTGATTAATTAAGTATTAAACAAAGGGGGGAAAATAAAATATAATGTTAAATGGAGTTACGTATCCCATAGGGGGATAACGTAACCAATACGTAAAAGGGAAACATTTAAATAAGGGATAAGGCAATTAATGAATGGATAAGGCATTAATAAAGGGATAAGGTATTTGGTGGGGGAAGTTAATGGAGGAAGGGCGGTGAAGGAGGAATAAGGG
>ML805429.1:80545-98601 GCA_009831015.1 Picea engelmannii
AAGCAAACTCCTCCTCCAAATTATCTGCCCAAACTTCCCTTATTATCACCGAATCGCTTTGGAGTAGAATGGGCATCTTGTATTTTATTGTCTATGGCTGGTTTTGAGAGTTTCTTTAAAAGCCCAAACCCTAAGGTGAAGACCCCAAATGCAAAAACATCTGTCAACAATGCAACAGCGTCGGATTCAGCTGCAAACCCGCTGCCGAATTGAACCAAGCAATGTGCTCAGTCTCCCACCAACAAAACATGTGCAAACCCCTCAAAACCCTGCTAAGCCCTCGAAACCCAGAAAACCTTGTAAATCTCCCTAGTCAGTTTTCGGTGAGAATCCGTCAAACGCTTTAATAGTTTCAGTATAAGCTCTCAGAAAACCCTCCAACGATTTATTGGGTTTCTTGTCGTCAATCTATCACTCGCCAATACCCCAGAAACCCTAAAAAAAATCAGAGAAATCAGAAGATCAAACGGGGAACTGAGACACACCGCGGACGAAGAAATAGCGCTCCATAAGAAGATACGCAGAAACTCGGGTATCGATTTATGGCGCTCGGTGACTCTTTCTCGACGCCTTTTATAGAGCAGATTTCCGTCCAGGGTTTGGAGCCGAATAACCTATGAAGCATGCTAACCGGGGTCCGATTTATAGTTAACGAATAGGATGAATACACACATCATTATTATTATTACCGTATATTTTAATAAGTTATTATAATAATAATAATAATTTATTAGTGATTTGACTGGTAAAGTCTAGGAAAGTATACATACCCTACTCCTTTTGGATTTGAACCTGTGACCTCTTAGAAGGAAACACATGTTCTTAACCATTAAGCCTACATGTTATTATATTTTAATAAGTTATTTGCGAAATTGAACCATTTCAAGTGTCCCCAACAGCGATGCACGAGAGAACTTGCCCGATGCGTTGACTGACATTCTCTACCGGTCAATTGAGTTGGCCTGCGCGCACGTTTTTGCGATGGGGTTGTTAGGAAAAATCCATGTCTTTGGGACAAATCCAATGTTCTTGGACTCACAATGTATGAAGCCAAGTTGGGGACTTTGACCTTTTAACCGGAAAGAAGGGGACCGTGGAATGATAGAAAATGATGACCCAGTCAAGTAGTGACTTGTTTTTGCATTTTGAATAATTTTTATGATTTTAAATTTTTTATTTGGAAAAAATTTGTTAGAAATAATATAAATGAGTAAGTTTTGGTTATGCAAACATTTTGAATAGTTGAAAAATCTTTTGGAAATAATATAAATAGGTAAGTTCTGGTCATAAAAAAAATTAATAAAATAGTTGGCTTAATGTGGGGTTTTGTTTTTACCCAAAATCATTACCAATAAAAACACAAGAGATAAAGGGGTGAAAGCAAATTCATAAACTTTTAATAAAATCTATGGATTTGGGTCATGAAATGTTGAAATTTGATGTTGATTTTTCTTGGCAAAAAAATCATAAGTTTTGTTAATCAATTTACATTCATATAAATTAATAATTTTTTAATTTTATATTAAAAAATATTATGAATACAAAAAACTATTAAATAAAATCTATGGATATTGGTTTTGAAATGTTAAAATTGGATGTTGATTCTTTTAGGAAAAAAAAAATTATAATGTTTGTTCATCAATTTACATTCATATAAATTAATAGTTTTTTTTTAATTTTATATTAAAAAAACTCATGAGTAAAAAAAATTATTAAATAAAATCTATGGATATTGGTCTTGAAATGTTGAAATTGGATGTTGATTCTTCTTAGGAAAAAAATCATAATGTTTGCTCATCAATTTACATTCATATAAATTAATAATTTTTTAATTTTATATTAAAAAATAATTATGAATACAAAAAATTATTAGCTCCAGAAGTTTATAATTGGATTATCCACAAAGAAAAAGAAAACAATATTTAACTTAATAATGAATAAGATTAATAATATACACATTGAAAATATATAGTCAAATTGGTTCTAGGGGATTAGATTCATGTTAAATGATCTAAGTCATTGATAACCATAAAATTCAATAAAAAATTACCTAAAAATTGTTTTTTAAGCATGGACTTTGGAAATACACTATACCTGAAAATATATAGTCAAATTGGTTCTAGGGGATTAGATTCATGTTAAATGATCTAAGTCATTGATAACCATAAAATTCAATAAAAAGTTACCTAAAAATTGTTTTTTAAGCATGGACTTTGGAAATACACTTTATGGTATATTTAGAAACGTGGGATGGTTAGGGTGGACTCCCTACCCATCATCGGTGGCAAATAAAGCTTCAAATTATAATGAAAATGGTAACGATTGTGATTAAACTTAAAATCCATTAAAAAAAGTGGTTGAAATAATAAATGGAAATAAAGGGAAAAAGGTAAAATTATTATTTATATGTAAAGTCAAATAAAGGAAATTTGGTACACTCCTTGGCAAAGCATGGGGTCCAGCTTATTGTTAGATGTTCTAAATAATTGTGTCAAGGTTTTATAGGTTTATAGAGAGTTTTGATGTTCCTTTTAGCCAATATCTTCGTGATTTGATCTGTAGTACCTTGGATGTAGGGGAGAGAGATGAGAGCTAGGAGAGGAGGCAAGACTTTTGGAATTAGAATGTGTAGGGAAATGAAAGGATTGTTCATATGAGGTGCTATTTTTCTTTTTTTCTAGAAAATGGGGAGAAAAGATTTGAATGACTCAAGTTACTAAAGTTTTTAAAACTGTATATTTGTGTTCCTGTTCATTTATGAATAAATGATGATGACGGTCATTATTAATGTCTGCTAATACCAACTTATGTTTATTCAAAGAAAAGTGAAGGAATTACTTGGTTTGCTTTAGAATTTTATTTTTGTGAGCCAAGTAATCCTAATTTACAATAGTTTTTATGAGTTAAAAAGTTAGGAAAGTCGGTATTGTGATAAATATTTTGAAATTGAGATTTAATGTGGGTGTACACATTTTACGAAAAATGTTTTTTTCATCTTCTTTGTACTAGTTAAAATATAAATACTTTGGATCTTATAGATTATGATTAATTACCTTATTATGTTAAAAAAACAAAATAAACAAAAAATTCAAATCAAACTTAAAATTTCAATATTAATCCCTGGATGGGGTGTCAAATAGGCTATCGTGGCGGGATGCAGATGAGGGTATTGGGTGTCGTGGCATGGAGTCACATGCTAGGCATGTGCCACAGCCTGTCACCCCACCTGATATTTAATCGCGTTTAAGTTGATACGAGCTGCATTTATGCAGAAGTCCTTTCGCTGCGAGTTTGAATGAATCGGGTTATAATGGAAACGGTTCACCTTTGTTCGCTGATAGCTGGGCTCATTCGGCCGAAGCTGGAATTCTACCCTGCTCTTTTTCTCTGGTGCGAACGAGACCCTATCCTCCTCCTACGCCCGTCGATCTTTGTTCTTCCTGCAATTTGCACTGACCATCACATGACGAGGCCAAGAGGCAGACCGCGACGGGGTGCGCCATGGAATCCTCGACGATCCTCACTTACTCCTCCAAACACAACTTCTGATGATTCCTCTCCTCGCCATCAGTCCGTCTCCACTCCGGTTAACCTGCAAGCTCCGCAATTTGGGTCCATGGCCATCATTCCGAAAACACCAATTTCCCTTCTTCGACTTCTCCAAGATCACGGGCCCTCCCAAAATCCTGCTAGCAACTTAGACTATGGCTAGGCTCAGCAGAGAAGACCCAGTACAGCAGCACATCACCACCAGGCTTCCTTTGATAGAGCGCAGTTCCGGGATAATTTAGCCATACTACACACCCTGGTTTTCGAACTTTGGCAGGAGGTGGCAGATCTGCATTATCGTGTGGAAGCCACAGAAGCTAAGGTGGCGAACTTCCTCCAAATTCTTCCATCCATGCATGATGCCTTGTTCCAGGATCCTGAGGAAGCTATCCCAGAGGGGGACCCCGAGTTCGATGGGGACGACGATCAACATCCTGTGACGAGCCCACCAGTCATGAGCAGGGAGAAGGAGAGGAACGAGGACGATGCCAAGAAAGCTAAGCACAACCAGGGGGATGACGAGCAATGGAGCGACGGGACAATGTACATCGAGGAAGAGCCTTGGTCCGGCGACCTTCCAGCCACCTGGCCAAGCTATCCGCCAGGTGTCTAAGTTTACAATGTCTAGCTGTCCAGGTGTCTAAGGTTTTAATGTCTAGGTTTAGTATGTAATTCACAGACAATTTCACACTCTTTTTCAATTTGCCCATGACTTAATAGTCCAATGCTTAGCGGGTCGACTGGACTGGTTTCCTCATAGCTGGGGCAGTCTAGTAACTGCAGCCCGGATAACTCTGTATTTTGCTCTAGTTTTTGGCAGCTTTTAATATATTTACACTCTTATTTACAAAAAAAAATAAAAATTCAATATTAATTAAAAATATAATTTTTTGTTTTTTTATAAATTTATCATTAAATCACTTTTATTATTTGAAAAAAAAAGATAGTAACACCAATATAAATATGAGAATATCTTGAGTTTTTAAACACTCATAAAATATTGATATTTCTTATTTGTTTATTGCCAAATCATTACAACTTAAATACAAAGGATGAGGCTAAAGAAAATCTATAAAACTTTCAATGAAGTATATCTTTTATTGAGAAGGATGTTAATTTTGAACATTTTTTTAGGAAGCACTTGAAAAAACTAAAAAGGAAAAAAAAATCCTCAATTTGATTATAAGTGTTATATTTTTCTAATGTTGGTTTACATTGATTTGTTTTATATTTGTATATTTTTTAAGTATATTAGTATAAATCTATTTTATTTTTGAATTTATTATGGGTGGAGAGGGAAAACGTTTTCACTATGAAGGTCTTCATTCCTCCTCTCCATGGATGATAAAGTTTTGATCCTTTTCCATGTATGATAAATTCACTATCACTTTCCGTGTATGATAAATCCTATGTGTGCATGATAAACATGTGCGTTAGTTAAGCATTACATGAATTATACATTCCTGGTAGAATAAGAAACATTTTACTTTCAATTACTTTATATATTCCCTTGACAGACTGCCATTCCTAAAAAATATTTATGAATTTCATATTGCTTTGGAAACTTTTTTAAAAGTTTCTACATAAGATAATGTTTTTTCTATAGAAGACATAAATTTTAGGGTTAAGATAATTGCAAATTGGAAAGCTAAGGACATCGAGGGATACTAGGTTGAAATATAAAAAACTGAATGGTTTGTTCTCATCTCTCACAACACTAGTTCTTGAACTTAAAATTCAAGCATGGCTTTCCTAAATCTTGGACTCAAAGTTTTTGATGATTGCAGCTATGTGAGACATTCTCCATCTTACAAACATGTGAGATGTGGAGCATTGTAGGTATGAGAGACTTTCTCCATCTTACAAACCTGAGAGAAAGCCCCTGAGAAGGGTGTGTGGTTCCTATCTGAGAGGTAGATGGAACGTAGAGATGACCTCCTTCATTATGAGAGTTGAGAAGAACTCCAGATGATTCTCTAGTGAGAAAGGTGATCTGCAGAGTTGGTCGTGCTTATGGATGAGCACAAGGTGAACACATGAAATCCCAAAGTGATGGGTGCATCGTCATGAGAACAGAAAAAAAGATGATGTATTAGCCTCCTCTGAGCAAAAGAGTTGAGGAGAAACTCCGGATGACTCTCATGTGTAATGCACTGGGAATGGATATATGTTGAGTGGACATGCATGTGGATGAGCATAGGTGAACATGATCCTAGTGGCTGAGCACTAGTGAAGAAGTGGTTCTTCTGTGTAATGCAATGAGCGAGAGATATGGACATCCCTATGGATGTGCCTCTAGTGGATGAGCACTAGTGGGTGTATAATATCCCTTGCTATATTTCTCAAGAGTGAGAGTTACATGTAACCCTTATTGTAAGGTAAATGGTATAGGTCGGCCCCACCTTAATGCGATTAATAATTAATGTAAAAGATAATTAATATGGTAATTTTAATTATATTTTGAGTTATTGAGGTTGAACCTATTGTGCCAATAGACACATCATTTGATGTGACAAGTCTTATATAAATAAAGGTGAATCCCCATTGAGGAAACATACTTATCATTTGTCTCATCTCATCATTTTAGAGGTTGTGGTATGAAATTATGAGAATTGCAACACCCTCTTGTGTGCTAGTTTTTGGTGATGGTGTGGGACGTCTTTCTCTTGAGGAATATAGCAAAGTATTGGCTGGGTTTTCTTCCCTTGTTCAGAAGGGTTTCCGAGGATACTTCTTGTGTACTTATGCATGGATCTTCTTCTTGTGATCTTGATTTGATGCAGTAGTTATGGTTCAAGTAATTGTTGACATAAAATTTAAAAAGAACACATGAGCCATATCTCACTGAAAATCTAATATGGTATTAGAGTAGGCTTGAATAAGTCCATTGCACACAAAAACTGAAGGTAAAGTCTACCAATTATGTGGTAAGATGAAGATGAGAAGGGTCGGATCTAAACCCTTGAAACAAACCAAAATATATGAAGGAAGAATGCGAAACCTAGCGAGAAGGAAGCCACAGCCATAAGGAGATTGGCCTACCCTAAAACACAACACTGTAAAAGAACTCAACCTGTTCTGAGGCTCGTATACAGCTGCCACCAATATACACCAGGTCCGGACCCCTCATGTAGTTAGATCAAGGCAACCGTAGTCTAGAAGAGAAGGGTCGGACCCCGTGTAATGCTCTATGGTAAAGTTCAGTGGTGGAAAAGAGGGGCCCAGAGCCTATGAGGAGACCTGTTGTCAAAATAAAGTAGTCAGCCTCCAACAACTAGCTTCCTCAACACTTTTTGAAAAACTAAGAAGGCAGGTTTATATCAGCAACACAATCAACTAAATTATTGAGTTATATTTCTTCCAAGATCCTACTTTTTTATATAGACTATAAAGATATAAGGCCTACAAATGTTATATTGCTTCCCAGATATGATTCAACCTTGAAATTTGTGCCTCATTTGATGGGACAAATTCTTTTCCATTGACAAAAGATAACAAGTTGCAAGAAGGCCTACAACTGTTCCATTCCTTAAATCATGGTGCTATGATTTGTTAAGTTCCATCCATGCACACAAAATAGAGGATCCTTCATTTCTTCAGTGTTGGGCATACTAGAACAATAGTTGAGTAGGGAAGCTCTCCTAGAAGATTATTGTCATGTTTTAATGGAAACATCTTGCATAATTCGCTTATACCAAATATTATTCCTTCAGATAGCTCAAGACTTTTATCTAAGTAGGCTATCTCCATGCAAGTGTTTAAATGGCAGTGCTAGTGTATATCCCAACAATCATTGAAGGATATTAATGGTCTGTCTAAAGTACATTGAAGATGTTACAAACCAAATTGAAACCCTTAAAATACATATCTGAATTCAAGACATAACATAGTTTAGTAGCAACATAAGCTATAAGGATAACTACAACAACATGTTTCAAATTTTTCTAAATGTCAAATGATGGACATAACCTAGATAAATTAAAACAATCATAAGCAAGTTGGATCACCAACAAAAGGAAAAAATTGCAAATTTGTGATACTCTCATGTCAGTTACATCAATAAAGGATGATGCAAACCTCATCAGAGACTTGTATGGTACATATGGCTACAAGGAAAACTTGCGAAGAATATCATTGTTCATCGTAATATTGAAGAAGAATATCTAGTGGTGTTCACTCTCAGGTATGCACTTATATATATATATATATACTTCTTGCATCATCATCATAAGGGTATTTTGCAGGAGGAAGGAATTGTCAGACAGTTGGCTTAGGTTAATGGATAGTTGGTATGGATTTTTGGTTGTCATTGATGTCAACTATTGGAGAGTGATATTGTAGATTGATGTCAACCTTTTGAGAAAGTAAGGTAGTGAATTCTAGTAGCACAAAGGTTTGGGTAATGGACGCAAGTTTGTTTGATGTAAAGATGACTCATTATTGTATTTTCATGGTTGATAAGAAGTATAGATGGATGAAATCCAAAGTGTTGCCCTTATGGTGAAATCCCTCACGGCAAGATGCTTTGCGGATTCAGTTATCCTAGAAGTATGGTTAGAGAACCCATGATTATTTGTGGAATAATGAGATGAAGGTCAGTGAATTTGTTAGTGAAACTATCCTATATGGATAGTGCTCGTCATTCCATTTTCGGTGGTATCTGGAATATCACATAATTCGTCACAGTTAGAGAGTTATGGCCATGAGAAGTTGGAGAACCTAGGTTTGGGTAATGGACCCAAGTTTTTTTGATGGATAATGGTATGATTTTTCATATATTTTTAGGTAATACTATTTTATATGGATAGTACATGCCATGCGATTTCTGGTGGTATGTGGAACATCACATAACTCCTCACAATTTGAGAGTTATGGCCTTACGAAGTTGGAGGACCCTCATATGTCATCTAGAAGCCTCGAAAGGTGAAAGTAGTCAAAGTGGTTTAAGAGATTTTAAAGGTAAATAATAAAGTGAAGTGATGAGTGCACTGTAATTCAAAGTGAATACAAAATAGATTATTTAAATAATAAGTTTAATGGAGAAATTAGAAGTGGGTTAACCCTAAAATAAAGAAAGTGGGCAAAGTGACCTAGAAGATGTTTTTAAGGAAGCTACTTGGAGAGTATAAATAAAAGGCAAGGCTCTCTCATTTTACATCACACTTGAGAATATTGAATATATATAGGTGTTTGAGGTAACCAAATGATATCTAAGCTGAAAATATGAGGAAAGTTGAAGAAAAGAAGGACGGAATTCAAGGAAGGATAAATGTATTTGATGATGCTTTCTAAGGTATGTTATTTACAAGTCATCTCACCATTTTCGCAATAAATTTTTTTATAGAATGATTCAGACTGTGACATTGCTATGAAATTGAGGAAACATATCCAAGTATCTGTGGTAAAAATTTCATCTTGTGGGTCATTTTATTTTTGGAGTTATACTCCGTGGAAAATAGGGTTTGTGGCTAGTCCTGCAACTAGTCTAAAAAAGGTGTTTCAGGTAAAAACATCATAACTTCTTCATACCAAATAAAAATTGAGTATGAAGATATGTGTTGGTTAGAGTATAGTATTTATTATTCTTTGTAAAATTTTCAAATTTATTCAATAAATATTCTTTGCAGGGTATGCTCTATAAGGTTGTTCTCTAGAATAAGCCAAAATTTAGCAAGGTATGCCATTTTTTCCATAATTATTTTTCTGAGAGGTTCGAAGTAGTGAAACATGGAGGAATTGCAAAAAACACACTGAAGAACATTGTGTATCGGTTTAAGATATTTATTCATTACAGGTACAAAGTTATGATTATTTCAAGTTAGGGTTTTTGACTAATCCAAAACTAGGCATGTGAGACTAAAGAAAAGTTTGATGAAAATACTAGTCTCTTGTTGTTAAAGTTAAGGAAGGTTTGCAGGAATGTGATCATATACACCAATTCTATTACAGAGTTACAAATCAGATTTGGATGATGAAATTGATGAGGGCTTTTGGTTGAGGTACATGTCGGCTACATGGTTGAGACATGTAGTTGATGAGTTGGCACATACATGAGGTGTATAGTTGATGATGTTGGTACATATTGATGAGTCATAGTTGATGAGTAATTGATACATGACTGTTACATACTTGGTACATGGTTGGAGGCCCTTGTTAGTAGTATTGTTGACACATGGTTTATGGATGATGTAGCATACTTGTATTATCATAAGCACATATTGATCTTGGTGATGATTATGAGATGTGGTGTTATACTTGGTTGATGCACATCTTTGAGAGATTTCTTGGTGATTAATCTGATTTGGTTGATAAGATTGATGAGACAGGTTGTTGTGATAGGTTGTTTGGATAGGTTATTGTGACAGGTTGTTTGTACAGATTTGGTGCATGGTTGATGCACTTGTTCATGGTAAAGGTTGAGGTATAGGTTGGTGCATCGTTGATGCACTTATTTATGGTACAGGTTGATTACAGGTTGGTTGGCATAGTTTGGTGCATGGTTGATGCACTTGTTTATGGTACATGTTGGTTGGCATAGTTTGGTGCATGGTTGATGCATGGTTCAGGTTATTTGCGGTTTACAGTAGTATATCTCACAGTGATAGTGTGACAGTGGTTCCATCATTCTACTTATACTTCATATCAGTTGGACGGGGCAAGGACAAGTGGTTGTATCCACCTTTCGGTTGTAGCCGGAGAAGATAGGGAGTTGTAGCCTCCTTCTAGTTGTATCCAGATAATTGGGGAGTCTGAGCTTCCCTCGGGTTGTATCCAAAGAAACTAGGGGGTCGGAGCCTCCTTCTAGTTGTAGTTGGAAAACAAAGGAAGTTGGTGCTTCCAATGAATGTAATTATTCAAGACATATAAGAAAAACCATTCTGTGGTTTTCTCCCTCTTTGGGTTTCCACGTAAAACACTGGTGTACTGTGTATGTGTATGATTGTTCATTTGTTCATTTCTTATTTACTTTGCAGTTATTGGATGATAATGGTACATTGATATAACACTCAAATTATATGGTTAAAAAGGATTAAATTTCTCTATCACTGATTCACCCCCCCTTCTCACTAATCCAACAATTGGAATCAGAGCGAGGTTCCTTCAGGAAATAGTTTAACCACTAGAAGGATATCATGGATTATTATGAGAATGGAGTACCAATGTTTAATGGTCAGAATGGTTTTAAGTTTGAGATGTGGAGCAGACGGATGAAAGTATTTTTACAGGCATAGTGACATTATATTTGGCTATCAGTTGTTATAGGATCTGATAGTTCAAAAAGGGAAAAGATTGCAGCCAAGAAGGAATTGAAGAAGAATAACAAAATATTAATGGATTTCATCTAGGAAGGATTACCTAAACCAGTAAGAGAAAAGGTTGGTAAATGTTGATCAGCCAAAGAACTTTGGGATAAGTTACTTGACATATATTCTCCACCCATCGCATATTCAGAAAATGCCAAAGAAGATGCAGATACAAAAGAAGAAGAAAGATGCTCATCATGTCAGACAGACTCAGAAGAGGAAGAGTATGATGAAGCAAAAGTTTATTACAGAGAAAAATTGACGAGTGCAGTTAAATATCTAAGGAAAGAAAGAGAAGAAAACAAGTCATCCAAGAAATAATTGATGAAGCAAAAGAAAAGTGTTCAAGGTTCTGAAAAGTATCAATAGATCATCAAGAATTTAAGAGATGAACTAGAAGAGGCTAGAATAATTGAAGAAACTCTAGAATATCAAAATAAATGTTTAGAAGCCAACATAGCAACACAAAAGGAAGAAGCAAAAAAGAGAGAAAAGATATTGATGGATCATGTCAAGGAAATAAACAATAACTTAAACCAACTTGAGGAAGAGTTTGGTCAAGAAGAGAGAAGACTGGAAGAAGAAATAATTACATTGAAAATCCAACTTGAAGAAGCAAAGAGAACATAAGAGGTCATGAAGTCTTAGATAATGAAGAAAGAAGAAGAGGTTGAGAATATTGAAGAATAAGTTGTCACACTAAGAGTCAAAATCATCAAACTCAACAAGAACGTTTAAGAGACAAAAACATCCACATCAGTTATAGAGAATGAAGAAAAGAACTTTACGTTGCTAGAAAAGAAGAATGAGGAAACTAGAAAGAGTTATGTAGAAGTACTCAAAGGAAGGAATCATGGTCAACCAGAATCTAAGAAAACTATTGAAAATACATCTTCAAGAATACCATCCATGTTCAAGCCACAAAGAATCTTCAATCATGATCATGATCAATCAAGAAAAAAATTCAGAAGGACTATGCCACAAAGAATATCATTCAATACCAGGTATGAAAAATTATTTTATGATCATTTTTTTTATTGTACTAACTTTGGACGTAAGGTTGCATATTGCAGGGATTATAAAATAAATGTTCAAGCAGACCATGCCTATGTGGTCACATGTAACATTGAGTGTTACAAATGTCATAATTATGGACATATAGCCAGTGATTGTAGAAGCATGGTCGATACTTCCATGAAAGAGAATACTGATATCAGATATAAGAAAGTATGGATAAGAAAACAAGAAGAATAGGTGAACAAATAATAGGTACCAGAGATCACAAGATTTGCAATAAAACGAGATGAAGAAAATTCTACAGAGAAAAGGAAAGATGTCAGATACAAAAAGATTTGGAAAATAACTGAAAGAGAGGAAGGTCGGGTAAATAAGGAACAACTTCAAGAGATTTTACTTTCATGCATTGTAGTGAAAGATGAATCCATAGATAGAAATAAAGAATCAAGAGCTTAGAGAGATGATGAGTCTACCAATGAAGATGATAATTAATACACCAATGAAGATGGTGATGAATACACATCAGAGTAGGAATTGTTTGGATTCATTCGGCTTAGAGAATCCCAAGTAATATGAATATTAGACAGGGGGAGTCTATGCAATAGTTGTGACAGACCAAAGAACCATCCTTTGAGCATCTTGAAGAGTTTGAGAAGATAGATTAAAAGCAATCAGTTAGGAGAAGTACAGTTTGATAGATTAATCGAGAGTTCATGATAGTATAGTGATAAATGGGTCAGCATTATGGACAATTGTGCAAGTAAAGTCTTGGACAGTATGGACACAGATGGATTCGTATGAAAACTTAGCAGGTTTGGATAGATATATGATAGTGGATGATAGAATGGGTTCATAGATTGGTTTAGAGAGTGGTTCAAATAAAAATGAACATTATCATAATGGATTATAATTACACGGGAAATGGCTCGAACAATGCTAATGGATTCCAAATTAACAGATATTTTTGGGACACATCCAGTGCATACATCAGTTCACATTCAAAACAAAGTAACTCTCAGAAACAACAATGAGAATGTTGGACAACTGAGAGGGGGGGGTGAATCAGTTGTTACCGAGCTTAAACAATTATGCTTCTTTTAAACTCTTTGCATAAACACTAAATGATTATCACAATAATACAGGGAAATAAACAATGGCACATTCAGTATCAGTCACATATATGAGAAACAAAGAGACATATATTTCTCAAGGAAACCCATACAGGGTAAAAACCTCCTTTTCTTTATATGATAAGTAATAGTTGCATTCTTTACATTATCATACATATGAGCACCAACTCATAATGAGCCTACAACCTCTGTTTTGCAAGCTGCAACTTGCTGAGAGCACCAACTCTTTGTTTTCTCTAGCACCCACTAGAAGGAAGCACCAAGTCCCTGGTTTCTCTAGCACCAACTAGAAGGAAGCACCATCTCCCTGGTTTCTCTAGCACCAACTAGAAGGAAGCACCAACTCCCTAGTTTCTATAGCACCAACTAGAAGGAAGCACCAACTCCCTGAGCGTTTCTAGCACCAACTGGATGGAAGCACCAACTTCCAATCATACAGGCACCAAACTGTATAACAGAGAACAAGAGTTCTCCCTTGCACCACCCTACCACCCTGGTTTCTCTGGCTGCAACCAGATGGAAGTTACAACACCCTGTGTTAAAGCACCCACTTGAACCTCTAAGGAAAAAAGTCCTCCCGAGCACCTCCCAACCACCCTGAAATATAAATCTTTGCTACTGAAACTTATTACAGTGATAAGATGTTCAACAATGGCTTACTAGACTCATCACTGTTCTGCTGCATTTCGTTATTCTGTCTACGACATTGCCTTCCTGCACACATGACTTGCGTTGTCTATTCTTCTCCTTTTTATGCTCTGTGCGCCATGTCAATTCACTGCACAGTTCCTCTTCTGTGCATTTCTACTTCTACGCTCCTCCTTGCTCACACTTCAATCCTTCTACACAGCAACCACAGTAACTCCAACAACAACATCAACCCCATCCCTTCTCTGTACCATGTATTTATAGCTTCTGTGCACCTTGTGCATGCAATGTTTGCAATGCCTCTGCATGCTAACTCCGTGCCATTATCCTCCATCTCTCGAGTGCTCTATCTGATCATCATTGTGACTCTTCAACTTATCTGTTGGTTCGCCCCGCATGTTCAACATCAATGTATGTTATACTGAGATTCCTCAGCCTCTCTGGCAGTTTCAGACTCTTCGTCTTCTCTGTGATAGTCGAACTCACCTTCTCTCTTTCAGTTACAGGCCTCAATGCCCATCAGCTATCAATCACCTCCACAAACATCTTCATTCCTCTCAGAGACTCTTCACCTCCTCTGTCAGTCATCCCGAAGTGTCTTCGCATCCTTTGGTAGAAACCATCAATGATTTATAGCAGTTTCACTGTGACGTGCAACAGTAGCCCTCAGATCTCCTTCAGGTTAATCTACGCCATTGGATGAGCTTGATAAATCTTGCCTTTAAATCGGGTTTCGGCATTTTGGCATTCCTGTTGCATTGTGTTCTTTCCTCTTCAAGTCGCTATCCCCGAAAATGATCCTGGTTTCTCTATCTCTTTCCTCCATCTCTCGCTGATGTGTCCAAGGGCTGTGACCACAACCTTATGCATAAGGCACTTTCGCGATTTCGCATTTTGCGATTTTCGACACTATGCTCCATTGACCCCAAGTCAACGAAATTTTGATCACTTTCCACATGTCCCATGATTCCATGGTCCATATCTAATATTGATTCAACGACTACGATTGAATCGCGATTTCGCAATTTTGTCACTCTTGATGCATTGATTTCTTTGCCTCTCTATGTCGCGATTCGCGAAACTACGATATGGAGTTTGATCAACGATCCAAATCTGATCTCTATTCAATGGCTGCGATTAAATCACGATTTTGCATATCACGATATCGAGATTCCTAATGTCAATAATCTTTGACATGTCCAACTCTCGATCCCCGATGCCTCTCCATTGACTGGAATCAACGGTCCAGATCAAATCTTGATTTGATGGCTAAGATTACATTGTGATTTCGCATATCGCGAAATCGGGATTCCTGTGGTGAATGTTCTTTGACAACTTCAACACTCGATACTCAAAACTCCGACATGGACTGGAATCAACGTTCCAGATTTGATATTGATTCAACGACTACGATTTAATTCACAATTTTTCTTATCGCGAAATCGAGATTCCTGTTGCATTGTTTCTTTGACATGGTGTAAGTTTGTTGGCGTCACATGTGTTAAATAAATGCCATGTGTCACCCTAATTTGTGACTTACATGTGCTTGTCATGTTGAATTGGTCTGACACTTGTCATTACCTGGTTGTGCCACGTGTTCCTAGCTGACGTGGTCTACTGACGTGAGTCGGGTCGACGGTCTAGATCACATCTTGTTCTGACGGTTCAGATTCAGTCGGGATTTCACACATCACGATTTCGGGATTCTTGATGTCAATATTCTTTGACATCTCCAACTCTAGATCCTCAAAACTCCGACAGGGAGTCAGATCAACGGTCCACATATGATCTTGATTTGACGACTCAGATTACGTCGTGATTTTTCATATCGCGAAATCGATATTTCTGTGGATGATATTACTTGTCATATCCAACTCTCGATCCCCGAAACTCCGACAGGGAGTTGGATCAACGGTCCACATAACCCCCTGAGATGGACAATCCTCCTTCTTTCGGGATTTGTGAGCCCTCTACTCCTTGCACTTTTAAAGATCGTGCAGGTTTTCCTCAATCCAACGGTGGTCGGACCCTGCGCTCAGATTTGACGCCTGAGATCTATCCTCCTCTTCAGCGTGCTCTTCTTGTCTTTATTCAGATATGACGGCCCTCATGCTTTCGGGAATTTTGGATGGGATCCAACAATCATAAATGCTTCTCGGGCCTTCGATCATTTTGTCAATGTTGAATTGCCTTCGATCATTCGATCTTCCTGGACTTATCTTATATTTGCCTGTTGATCATCAGTGTTGTACTCAAGCCATCATTACTTTTGTACTTGCCATCATCACTATTTGTACTTGTCAGTGTTGCCTTCGATCATTCGATCCTCCTGAACTTATCTTCTATTTTCATGTTGATCATCGGTGCTGTACTCAAGTCATCATTACTGTTGTACTTGCCATCAATGACAACCTTACGCTACCTGTAAAACATACCAAACATCCTATGCACTATCTCTTCTGATCTTATCGAGGTTTCTCTGCAGCTTCTTCCAAAAATACTTATGGTTCCCATATGTTACATTCTTCCTGTATTCATGCCATCTTCATTGCTGTAATGGCCATCAATGACAAGAATATGCTAGTTGTTAAACATTTTCAACAATCTCCCCCTTTGGCATTGATGGCAACAAAGGAACCTAGATTCTTTTCTCCCCCTTTGACATAAATTTCAAAGAGAACATGCTCCCCCTGAGTTGTTGCAGTATTTTAGAAGGTATGAGATATTAAATCAATGAAAACTCCCCCTGAAGGGATGGACTCTTTCATTTGAGGCTTGTAGAATATTTGTATCTAAACCAGAGTCTTCTCTTTCTGATTCTTGGACCTGTTCATCTTCATCTTCCGCTGTATCCTCTATGCAAAATTCAAAATTGATCACCTCTCTTACTCAGACTCCTTTATCAGTCTTCTCATGAGTGGATGACTCCCCCTATCACTGTTATCTCTCTGCTTCTGACTATTTTCCCCCTTTGTTCCTAAAGGGTTAACTTTCCTTGACAAGGTCTTTCCTCTTGTTGTCTCTACATGATGTCATGTACATCATATTGTACATCAGAATGTTGTTTTCCTACTTGAACACTGTGCAATTGTAGCTTGTACTTTTTAAAGAGACCTTGGATCTCCCCATTGAATTTCATCGATCTCTATTACTGAAATTTTCATTTTTCTTCCATGATTCATTCAATCCAAGGCTTTTATGTCCATGTTCAATCACAAAAGAAAACTTCTACACCCACTCTCACGCCTGCTTTTCTTTCTCACAACTGAAGGACCTATATCAGGTTTCTTAGGAGCACTGATTTCTACCTTGTTGAGTCCAATATCGGATTTGTCATTTGGTGATCTCTGGCTATCCAAGACCTTGTCCAAAGTCATGGATCTACTCAAGAACTTGATTTGGGTGTCTTCCTTCTCAACCTTCAAGACTTCTGCTTCCTGTTTATGACATGGTTCTTCTCCTACTTATTTCGTGGGATAAATGTTGATTGATCATTCTTTTATTGTATCTTAATCTTTTTCTTTACTTGCAGGGGAGGATTCAACATCAACATTATTGTTTTCCCTTATACTGTTATTCACCATTTGTCTTGAGTTTACATTTACCTTACATTCTTTGGATGTGAGCACCTCTTCACTGCCTCTGTCACACTTTTGACTTGAACTGAGTGAATTATGTTTCATACCATCCACAAGAAGAACGTATTGGGCATCCCCTTTGTCTTTACTCAAACTCACCATCCCTCTATCCTTGATTTTACCTGGTTCATCATTTCCAAGGATCACATTTTCTGTTTTTCTTTTACTTATGCACAAAAGCTTATCCATGTCTCCAGTCAACTGCTTGCAACATCCACTTTCTATATTATCGGGGGCCTTTTGTTTTTGAATTGAAAGTGCTAGATCACATTTTTCAATATCTTTCCTTTTCCATGTGTTGGCCTTTTATCTAAGAAATTTATTCTTGGATCTACTTTGTAATCCTTCATATTGCAGCTTGCAGCTTTGTGGCCAAAGTTATGACAGTTATAACATTCAATCTCATTGTTCAATAAGTCAAAGTTATTGTTGCAGCGTTGTCTACTCATTGACTGTTTATTATTTATTGACCTCCTCAGTTGCATGTCTCTAGACTTAATTTGGATTTGCAATCTGTGATGGTTTTTTACTTTGCTATATCATTCTTTTTTATGGTAGACATTTATTCCTTGGGAAACTTAAATGCTCATGTCTAAGTCTAAAGGAACAATTTACAGCTTTGTGACAAAAGTTAGAACAGTAGAAACAATATCCATAGAAAAACTCTTTGTACCTGGAAAATGGTTGTCTTCTTTGAGAAAATCGATTTCTTTCATGTTGATGATGTCCTTGAGCAGGGAGTGCATTATTTCTTTGTTCTACAGATTCAG
>ML805429.1:117064-129033 GCA_009831015.1 Picea engelmannii
TTTTTTGTTTTAAAATTTCTTTGTTTTGTTTGCAGGTTAAGTGGAGGGGAATTTGAGCTGGGAACGTGGCCCTTAAGTCTCCAGTGTTTCAACTACAGCTCTGATACCATATGTAAAAGACGGATTTAATTTTACATCAATTTATTTTGATAAACTAAGACAATAATTTCATAACACAGTAATTTTATAATAGTAACTTCCATAACTTAAATTCTACAATGAATAATAATTTTTTTTTCTAACATAATACAACAATGCATAAAATTTAGAGAAATACCCTAACTCTGATGCTAATAATCCTTCCTGTTGTCTGCAGCTTGCTTCCTTCCCTCTTCTTTAGAACACTACCGAAAACCGTCCTCCCTGTCGACTAGGTAGCTCCCTAGCCCCAGGATATCAACGGATATCCTGGCCCTCTATGCCCAAAACCCCCAGACACCACCGGTGCACTGTGTCAATTCCACTCAAAATTTCACTCTGCTAGTCCCCAGCTCTCCCAAAATTCATCCCCAACTCCCGTAGAATAATCCTCCCTTCAGACTCCTTCCCCCCTTATCCCTCCTTCACCGACTCTTCCCCCTCATTAATTTCCTTATCTCCCCCTTATTAATTTCTTATCCCATTCTTTAATGCCTTATCCCCCCTTCATTAATATCTTATCCCTTCCTTTAATGCCTTATCCTCTCCCGCATACGTAAAGCGTTTTAATTAAACAATTTAAAATTATTAAGCCCCCCTTAAATTATTACTTAATAGCATTGAATGTGATATGTAATAATTAATTAATTAATTAATTAATCAAAAGTTAAAAACAATTAATTAATAAATAAATAATCAATTAATATTATTAATACTAATCATTGTTTAATTAAAACCATATTGGGACAGTTAATTATCTAATAAATTTTACTTAATAATCCCTAAGCATGTATTCATCTAGGGTTGTTACAGTTGGTGTGTTATACTTGGTTGATGCACATATTTGAGAGTTGTCTTGGTGATTGATCTGATTTCGTTGACAATATTGATGAGATAGGTTGTTTGGACAAGTTGTTGTGACAGGTTATTTGTATAGTTTTGGTGCATGGTTGATGCACTTGTTCATGGTATAGGTTGAGGTACAGTTAGTGCATGGTTGATGCACTTGTTTATGGTACAGGTTTATTACAGTTTGGTGCATGGTTGATGCACTTGTTTATGGTACAGGTTGATTACATTTTGAGGTATAGGTTGATGCATGGTTGATGCACGGTTTAGGTTATTGGTACAGGTTTTTTGGTATAGGTTGATTGGTACACGTTTACAACAGTATATCTCATATTGATAGTGTGACAGTGGTTCCATCATTCTACTTATATGTCAGGGAGGTTGGACAGGGAAAGGACAGGTGGTCGTATCCACCTTCCAGTTGTAGTCGAAGAACATAGGGGGTTGTAGCATCCTTCTGGTTGTAGCCATATAATTGGGGAGTTGGATCTTCCCTCGGGTTGTAGCCTAAGAAAATAGGGGGTTGGACCCTCCTTCAAGTTGCGGCTGGAAAACAAAGGAAGTTGGTGCTTCCAATGAATGTAATTCTTCAAGACATATAAGAAAAACCATTATGTGGTTTTCTCTCGCTTTGGGTTTCCACGTAAAACACTGGTGTACTATGTATGTTTATGATTGTTCATTTTTTCATTGCTTATTTTCTCTGTAGTTATTGGATGATAATTCTACATTGATATAACACTCGGATTATATGGTTAAAAAAGATTAAATTTTTCTATTGTTGATTCATTCCCCCTCTCAGTAATCCAACAAGAACCCCTGGTGGAAATCATACACCCAGAGAAGTCTCAGTGCATTCAGAATAAAAACACACTAGAAGTGAAGACTCTAGGTTTGATTGTTTTTATTATGACTATAACCTACATTTCTAATGTTGGTACATTACAAGTAGATTTTGTAGCTGTGACACCAATCCTTAAAATGTTTTGACTCTAGAGATGAACTCATGGATCTCCTCTAGGAGATATTCTTGTCTTGTTTCTTTTTTCTTGTTTTCTTATTCCAGGAAAGCTATCAAACAAAGGAATAATCTTATCCTTCAGACTTCAGAGGGATTCACTTGATTGAGAAAGACTCAAACTAATTAAGAAAGAGAAACAATACCTTCCTCTTCAGTAGTCTAGAGGGAGA
The DNA here is from genome assembly GCA_009831015.1 of Picea engelmannii. NCBI lineage: Eukaryota > Viridiplantae > Streptophyta > Pinopsida > Pinales > Pinaceae > Picea > Picea engelmannii. Next base: position 119,243 of record ML805429.1, read on the forward strand.
TAGTTATTAATACAGTTGATCCAGGTCTTCCAATTGGTATTCCTAGGGACTTTGCAGTAAGCTATAAAAGGTATGTTTAGGGTTGACAAAACCTTGCAAGAGGAATAAAGACATATAACTGATGGAAGTATCAAGAACTATCAAACGAGGCTTGTAGTCAGAGGATTCTCACAAACAAAGGAAGTAAAATATGATGAGACATATTGATCCAGCAATCTGATACACTTCCATCTGTGCTACCATTCATGAGTTGGAAAACTACATCAGATAGATGGATTCTTGATGATTTTGGGTCTCAACAAAAGTGGTGTTGATCCAAACCTATATTATTACATTGTTAGTAATGAGAGCCTGATTTTGATGAATTATTTAGAAATCCTTATTGTTAGATATGAGCAAGCCTTGACTTTTGATTTTGAGATGAAGGATATGAGTATAATGCACCACTTCTTGGACAAGAATTATGACTAAGGAACAATGATATTTTTTCCTAAGTCAAGGAAAACATAGAGAAGGAATATTAAAAGAAGTTCAGTATGACAAAACGAAAAATCACCGTGATGGATTTGAAGAAAATGATGATCATTCAGACGATATTGATCCACATTTTATTGGATCACTGATGTATCTCATTAACACCAGACCTAATTCATGCTATGCAGTGAAGGTATTTAGTCAATTCATGAGTCAACCGAGACAGACTCACTAGATAACAATAAAGCTTGTATTGAGATATATATATATATGAGGAACAGTTGGATATGACCTGAGATATGCCTCTAGTGTGAACTTGATCTTGTAGGATATATCAATACGGATTGAGTAGAGGGTACAGTGGACTGGAAGAGCACATCCAGTTGTTGTCTTACCATGAATATTGCCATGATTTCCTGATGCAATAGGAAACAAAAACCATGTGGCCTTGAGTACCACAGAAGCAGAGTATATAGCATCGAGTGTGCAAATACATATGGATTCACAAGCTTCTAACAAATTTACTTGACCATGAGATGGATCCTATGATGCTAACCAAGAGCAGTGTGTAAAGCTCCTTGAGAATCCAATGTTTCCTAATTGATCAAAACATGATGAGATAAATATCCTTATATCAAAGATATGGTGAAGAGGAAAATCATACACATGAAGCACCTTCCTACACATGAGAAGATTGCAGACATATTCACCAAAATAAATTGATGAAGAATGCCTCCCTAGCTGAGAGGGAGTGTTGATGATTGCATCTATGTGAGACATTCTCCAGCTTACAAACCTGTCATATGTGGATCATTGTAGCTATGTGAGAATTTCTCCATCTTACAAACCTGAGAGAAATCCCCTGAGAAGGGTGTGTGGTTCCTATATGAGACAGAGATGGAATGTAGAGATGACCTCCTCAATTATGGGAGTTGAGAAGAACTTCAGATGATTCTCCAATGAGAAAGGAGATATCTAGAGTTGGACATGCCTGTGGCTGAGAAGAAGGTGAATGTGTGAAATCTCAAAGTGTTGGATGCATCGTCATGAGAACATAAATCAATATGATGTATTAACCTCCTCTGAGCAGAAGATTTGACGAGAAACTCCGGATGACTCTCATGTGTACTGTAGTGGGAAATAATATTTGTTGATTGGATGTGCTTGTGAATGAGAACAGGTGAACGTGATCCTAGTGGTTGAGTACTAGTAAAGAAGTGGTTCTTCTATGTAATACAGTGAGCCATAGATATGGACATCCCTATGGATGTGCCCCTAGTGGATGAGCACTAGTGGGTATATAATATCCCTTGCTATATTGTTCAAGAGTCATACCTTCCTTTAACCCTAATTGTAATTTAAAGGGTATAGGTCGGCCCCACCTTAATGTGATTAATAATTAATGTAAAATATAATTAATATAAAATATAATTAATATGGTATTATTAATTATATTTTGAGTTATTGAGGTCGGACCTATTGTGACAATATACACATCATTTGATGTGACAATTCTTATATAAATAAATGTGAATCCACATTGAGGAAACAAACTTATCATTTGTGTCATCTCATGAGTTCAGAAGTTGTGGTCTGAAATTATGAGAATTGCAACACCCTCTTGTCTTCTAGTTTTTGGTGATGGTGTGGCCGGTCTTTCTCTTGAGGAATATAGAAAATGACTGGCTGTGTTTTCTTCCCTTTTTGAGAAGGGTTTCCCACGATACTTTTTGTGTACTTGTGCATGGATCTTCTTCTTGTGATATTGGTTTGTTGTAGTAGTTATGGTTCAAGTAATTGTTGATAGAAAATTTAAAAGGAATACATGAGCGACAGATCATTGAAAATCTAACAAAAGACTCATTGTACCTATTTTTAAAGTGGAGATAAAATAAATCCCTCCAATTATAGGAACATTATTATTAACCCTATTTTATCCAAGTTGCAGGGAAGTGTTTTGGAAAAGAAGATAAACATATGGCTAGAAAGCCATCAAAAAAGAGCTAAAGGTCAAGCTAGTTTTAGAGGTTATCATTCAATTGTGGACCACCTGATAACACTTAGGATCATTTCATAAAAAATTTGTAACAATAAAACCAATCTCCTTTGTTGTTTCATTGACTTTAGGAAATAGTTTGGCATTGTGCCTAGGACCAACCTTTGGAGTAGGTTAGAAGAACTAAAATTTCCCTATGGGCTAAGAGACGATATGGTAAGGTTGTATGAGAATGTTATTTCCAAGTGTAGGATCACTAAGGGTTGGTGAAAATAAATTAACTGCAATAGAGGATGCAAGCAAGGTTGTCCCCTATCCCCTACCCTTTTTGGCATTTACATTGACAAGTTAGAAGATTGTATGGAAGCCATAGGTTGTGTTGGACCAAGTCTTGCTAGTATAGTAATTATCCTTCTTCTCTATGTTGATGATCTTGTTCATGGAAAGGAATCCTTATGACCTTAGTAATTATCTTACAATCCCATAGGACTTTTGCTCCATTACAAGTATGACCGTGAACACTAACAAAACAAAGTTTATGATCATTAAATCCAACAAAATCACCTATGATAATTTTGCATATGACAATAATATCTTGGAGGAAGTGCCTTCATGCAAGTATCTTGGAATTTATATCCATCAACAAATCAATTGGAACTATAACATTGAGAAAATGATAAATGGAGGGTGCAAAGATTATTATGGGCTTGAAAATAATTGTAAATTAGCATACCTTCAGCTATGGGATAAGAAAAAGATCATATTTGAGACTCTTGTCACTCCTATCATATTATATGAATGTCATGTTTGGGGATGCAGTAGCTCTTGAGAATATTGGAGAAAGATAGAGCAGATCCAAAAGAATTTTATAACTTATAATCTCAAAATTAAGGAAAATACACCCTATCCTATCCTCCTCATCGAAGCGATCCTTTCCCCCATCAAGAGCACAACTATGATTAGGTTCTTAATGTACAATAACAATATAAACATATTGGATAACAAGAGGACCCCCAACATTATTTCAAAAACTATCCAAAATTACCAACGACTCAAGCGAGGATGGAATAATTATCCGAAGTCTTGAATAAATCATTAGGGAACAATAGAAGAAGTTATTATGCATAATAATGATGATATTAAAAATATTGTACAAGCTAAATTTAAGGAGAATCTATGGTGTTCTAAATAATTAGAGGATAAAAGAAAATTAAGATATTATAAGGAGGTGGCTAAACCTAACCTTAAAGATCAAAACTATCTCCTTTTTTTGACTAATGTAAAGAAGAGAATCAATATTGCTAAAATAAGAACTAATTCTCATGAGCTGCATAGTGAAACTAGGCATTGGACAATCCCAAAAACACCATGGAAACAAAAAATTTGTCACATTTGTGACACCAAGAGGGTTGAATATGTAAAGCACTTTCTCCTAGAATGCCCCACGTATCCCCAAATTAGATCCCAATTTCCAAATATTTGTCACAATACTGACCTTCCTAACCTTCTAATTCATCAAAACTTTAGTTATCTTAGAATTCTTCTCTTAATTCTTTTCAAGCATCTAAATAACATTTTAAAGAAATCCAAGTAATCTCTTGTTTTTCTTAAGGTTTGATAGACCAATTTTGGTCCTGGTAGAAGTCAACCACCACCACCATCATCATCATTATCATAATATATATATATATATATATATATATATATATATATATATATATATAACTTAATGTGGCCATTGAAATATTTTATTTATTAGAGATTTTTTTATTATTACTAATGTTTTTTAAATACAAAAAATATTAGATTTATTGATTACACTTGTGTACAATAAAAACATTCACAATTTGAAGTATTTTATAGAGTTATATTGAAATTAATTTGACTTATCAAACATGTGTTAAGTCTCTTTTATGATTAAAGAAAACAATCTCCAATTTCAATATTAGAATTTTAACATTTTATATGAATTAATCACAAATTTTACACTCTAACAATTAAGATAAAGTTAATTGTTATATGCAATCACTTTTTCCTTTTTTATATCCTTACATGTATCCATTTCATTGACTGATTTTAAGTTGTTATTCTTAAAAAAACACTAACTTTGTCTCATCAAGTAGGTTGGTCAAAGACTATCAAACCCCAATTTCTTTTAAGTTTGAATTCTCTAAATCATACCCCTTTCCACCCCCTTATGATGGAAACTCAAGAGGGAGACCACGCACTGAAACAATGGACTTCTTAGTCATAATCACATCCATATCAACGCCACATCCCTCATAAATGTAATTGACACATTATCAAATCTACATGATTATAGATGTTTACATTCTTCTTCCGAGACATCCATTCTAGATTCATCATCCTTCTTCGATTCTTTAGCTATTTACCCTTAACTTTTTTCCTTTGGGAAAACTCCCCTCAAATATTTTATATCTATTCAAAATTTCCATTTTAAAGTTCCATTCTCATGATGGTGTTTTTAGGTTCATTTAAAATTTTTACGCTATAAAACAATTTTTTAGTCAAATCTAATTACATGAAGAGAAACAAGGTGTACTGAAGAGGAAACAAGGTGTATTGAAGAGATTGTAAGGTAAATCCCATATAGTTTCTACTCCATTTATCCATCCCATATAGTTTCTACTCCATTTTATAATTAGTTGAAGATGTTTGAAATGCATTTTATTTGATAAAAAGAAATTGTAATATATGATTAAATTGGAAGTTGTTGTGTATTCACATCCTTAATGTATATAGGATTTGGAATAACTTATACAATTTTATTATTCTTTCATTATGAAGAGTGGAGTTGGGTCTAAAGTACCAAGCCTTCTGAAAGAACAACAAAGGATAAAAAGCCTTTTGAAAGAAAAACAAAGGATAAAAAGAAAAGAAGAAAAGTTGGCACATGTTTGTAAATGTTTCCTTAGTCTACTAACAAGTATCAAGAATCATTTTTGGGTGCACAAAGGTTTTGTTTAAGTGAATTTTTCCATTTGGATCACATTGTAAATCTTTACTTTTGTCTTTAAAAAATATATTGAATACTTGATAATGTTACAAAAAATAAAATGGGAGAGTAGACTATTACAGACCAAGAATATATCAAACCCTCTATTGAATACATATAAATACAACAAGGTTTTTCTTAAGAAAGGAAATCTACATTGATCACATAATCTATCAGTTGATAAAATATCTCAACCTCACAGTAATATATGAAGCATCTAGTTGGAGAGAATATCTCACATCCAACTAGTTTCAATAACCTCCTAAAGACTAGGAACAAACTCTTCTCGTAGAGATGAACTCTACCCAACAATACCAAAATACATTAGCAAACATAATTTCCACGCACATTATTAATACAAGTAGGAGTTACATGTTCCGACAATCTCCCTTAACGAGTACTTTTCTTAATCTTCATCAACTGAGGTCTTCACTAAAACCTTCTCTTTTCTGCAATATATCCTCTTCTATAAATGGAAGAACCTCGCAATTTGAAAAGTCTATTTATGGTCCATCATGGATTTCATATCTTAACACAACCATACATACATCATCAAACTAAAAACGACCATATAAAGGAACAACCATCCACCAGAATACATGGTTTATCAAACATTGTAACCGTTGGTCTAGTAGGAATATCCTTCATGTACATGGTTTATTCAACTTGTTTATGAAATACCTTGAATGTAAAACTTCACCTCCCAAAGTCTAAAACCAATAGCATGGTGCACCCCTAGTGTTAAATAACTCCACTGTAGAGGTTATTATACTATACCGATAGGTTATTCAAATCATCAGGGATACATGACAAAGGGGTAAGCATGCCTATCCAGGTCTTACAATGATATGACCTTCACATGTTACATAAATATAGGTACATACATTACATGCTAGGTACAAACTCAAACTTCGTAGGGACCACTTCATAGACTAAAAACCATGACATTATAGACTTTCTACAAATACAAAGAGTGACTCACATTAAATTATGATCAAGTATGTCTTTATTCAACACACCTTACAAAATTTACCATTTTACCTTATTTGTCCACAATTATCTAATCTCAACTGCTTCCATAACCAATATCCACTACTTCCATAAGAACTGCCACAATATTCCCTTAGATCAAACTAAAAATAACTCTATGCGATATGGAGGACACCCCCTCTATCCTTGTCTCATGTCTATCACTGTCCTTCCTTCTACAACAAAAAACAATTAACTCTCCCTCCATGTGAAAAACATTTTACCTGTAAATTCTAGTGCAACTAATTCACCAACTCTTTGTTGACACCTATCTATGTCCTTCCTTGTTTAGTCTCGTAACATGACCCATAATGAACATCCAAATACGAGCGCCCATGAATCCATATAAGGTTTTACAACCTCCCCCTTTAGGGAAATACCCACTCTCAAGAAGGATTGAATAGTTAGTTCAACCTATACACCTAAGAACAAATATGCACTTTCAAATTTAATATGAATTCATCTACTCGTCACTAATACCAATCCTACCAACTTTGACATCTCATGACTTTAGTCATCTAGATTTGAATGAGGACATCCATCAATGAGCTCAAACATACCAACCAAGTGTCCTTACTTCTTCACTCACTTATAGAACTACTTCATCACTCAGTTATAGAGTTATTATCTTGAACACATACTAGTTGGAAACCAAACATACTGTTGGTACCTCTGATTGGTTGGGAACATGTTGTACTCTAGGGAAAAACACCAACCCGACAATGAATAACAAGAAACTGATGATCCTATGGAAATTCTTCCATATAGCAAGACAACTAGGTACCCAACCATGGTGCTCATTGGTTCTCTAGGAAAATAGTCTATATACATGATGTATCCATGCCGATATTAAATTCTCTACACCTACCAATGAGGACTTATAGTGAAACACTCACCAAACAATCTCTCATCAAGGGAAACTAGAAGGAACAAACATGTAGATAATATCACTTCCTTCCAGCCACAACTCTCTCTTTTTTTACATTACATCAAACACCCATCCATGATTTCAAAACATCAACAAAATATAATAACTTGTAAAACATGAAGTATTTCTCTTTTGGAATCATGCACATACTTGACATCTTCACCCAATCTTTGTCTCATATCTTCTATACTCACTTGTCATTTGTTAGATTGTTGAATTTGATCAAAAATAACTCTAAAACTGTAAAAAACAAAATCTCACCATTACCATATCTTCCAATGTTGAGTTCAATCAAGTGATCAACTCAAAAACAAAGACAAGATGAACAACACATATGTGCAGATCCATGTTTTCCACAACACACACAATGGCCCATCATCTATTGCTTTCTCTTATTGGAACTCTGATTATTCCACTAAGATACACCATATCCTTGACCATTCATTGGCATGATCTTCCTTATTCATATTTTTCAAAGTGTTTCTCTTGTCATACTTCATCACAATTCTTCCTTTTCCATAATGCTTCATGTATTCATAATGTCTATTATTAATGATTGGCACAAAACGTTTTGAATAAAACTTGTCTATTGTTGGAATGACCAGTTCCAACATAGACTCAAACTTGTGATAATAGTTGATTCGACTAAATGTCGCTACAATCACTACCTAACTTTTCTTCCAACGAGACTTACTATAATGTATTGAAATGACATACTCTTTTTTCCAACACATATTATGACTTTATCATAAGTTTGAGGTGTCGGATAACACCAACCATGCACCCCCAACTAGTTTCTGTGTTTTTGATGTGAGGATATTGTCACTAATTAAATGTTACCTATAAAGAAAATATTCAAATTATACAATCGAACATTCAATTTATTACAATTTTTTATTTATTTATAAATAAATAAAATAGCTTTTAACATCACCTAGAAAGATGAATATTTCAACCATGTTGCACTGAGATATAAATATATTTAGAAGGCCTAATAAATCCAAGGTTGAACAATTATTATGTACACTTTTTCCATATCTGAGTTGTAATAGTCCCTTATATTTAATCTAATTTATTATTATTATTTAACAGTGTAAAGAAAAAATGCAATCAACAATTATCTCTAATCCTACTGAGGTTTTGAATTTTTTTTAATGATATACAACTTAATCTCCACATCCTAAGAAGCCATGATTTTAATTTTTAAATTATAAATGATGTGTTTCAAATGAATAAAATGTATTTGGTGATGAGGACACCAACCCTGTGTATCCCTTTTGTTGAAACAATGCAATGACTTGATTTCTTTTGAAGATACAACAAAAGGCATTCTAGAATCTCATTCCATTCCTCTACTCTCTTCATGAACCAAAGTGGTCTATATATTCAATCCATTCCATGTATTATAAAAATATATAACAAGGATAGTTGAAGCATAAAGTCATGACCACAATCAGTTAATGATTCTTACTCAATAAGCATTAATGAAATTCAGGTTTTCTAGAAACTCATTCCCTTCCTCTACTCTCTTATTGAACTAAAGTGGTCTATATATTCAATCCATTCCATGTATTAAAAAAATAGATAACAAGGATGGTTGAAGAAAAAAAGTCATGACCACAAGAAGTGAATGATTGTTACTTTTCAAATAAGCATGAATGAAATTTGGGTTTTCTCCGTAGCCTTTCTCCCTTCCAAAGGGATATAATTGACATATGCATTTTATATTAAGGTGGTGATCCATGATGTTTCAATCATTTATGTACAAGATATTTAGGACCCCATGAGCCTACTTCAACATTATTTATTTCATCTAAACAAAAAAACAATGTTTGGATAGATTTATCAAACTAAATTTAGAATTAAATAAAACAAAGCTTGGATAGATTCATCAACCTAAATTTAAAATTCAATCATGAATTTGAGATTCAATTAGTTATGAATCATGAAATAATAAGCATGCTTTCAGTATTATTTATTTCACAGACAAATTCAAATTTTAGACACAAGAAGTGAATGATTGTTACTTTTCAAATAAGCATGAATGAAATTTGGGTTTTCTCCGTAGCCTTTCTCCCTTCCAAAGGGATATCATTGACATATGCATTTTATATTAAGGTGGTGATCCATGATGTTGCAATCCTTTATGTACAAGATATTTAGGATTCCATGAGCCTACTTCAACATTATTTATTTCATCTAAACCAAAAAAACAATGTTTGGATAGATTTATCAAACTAAATTTAGAATTAAATAAAACAAAGCTTGGATAGATTCATCAACCTAAATTTAAAATTCAATCATGAATTTGAGATTCAATTAATTATGAATCATGAAATAATAAGCAT
>ML805430.1:0-17950 GCA_009831015.1 Picea engelmannii
TCTTTACTACAATACTAAGTGCTTTTGGAATTGAGCATATATAGTGCGCAGCTACCTTTGAAACAAAAGACTTCCCTGGGTTGATAATTTATGTTTCACTTGGTTGTTTGAAATTAATTAAGCAATTATAGTGACCAACAATACCTTGCCCTTGCGTGTGGATCAAACTGTCGACTGTTCCCCCAGGCATTATTGTTGTTGGTGGTAACCTTAGTATCCTATCTTATTAGGGTCTTACATGAGGTGACTGTGAAGGGGTAAGTCTTCATGGTACCTGGAATTGACATTGGCCAGACTCACTCGGGCTCCTTGGAGGGTATACCCATGATTGTGTGTGGGAGATTGCACTAAGGTGTAAGTCTGTTAAGCAGGTCATCAACGTAACTTTTTCACCCTAGCCCAGCCCCTTCTTGTCTCGTCGTCGCCACGTTGGATTTCATCACCAACTAGTGACTTCAGAATTAGAAGGTCTTGTTTGCTTGGTTTTGCTTCCTAGATTTAACTAGCGCATGCTGTTTGTTTACCCAAGTTGGCCATATAATTTATTTTGTAAGGTTCTAACTCGATCACAATTGACCCTCCATGCCATTCACATAGAATGCAAGGCCTACCCCTAGAATATCTGGAAGGTTCTCAACCCTTTCCTACCAACTCACTGGAGGGATCTCCTCAACAGAGTGAGGTTGAAGACGTTGCCACTCCACAAGTGGAAAGAACTAAATCTTTAGAACGGTTCCGAATTACCAATTCTTGAGAGGACTTCTGACTTCCTCCTGACTCTGAGAGACATATTGTTCGAGTGAATTCTTCCGGAGAAATAGTTGTTCAGTATTCTGGACTACCAATCGGACCTTTCACAGGACCTCAGGGTCAAGATCCTTTTTGGACTACTGAAATTTTTAGATGGGATCTCTTTGGCTCAGGAGCCTGCATTGATATCACTATCACACCTGAGCTACCTGAAACATATAATCCAGACACAATACCTTTTACCACTCCATATTATTTTCCTCGTACAGACGCTCCACCGACTGAACACATCTTGACTATCCCCCTACAAATGGTCCATTACACAATGGTCCTAGATACTACGAGTCCTCACACCGGGACTATGGAAGCTAGCCAAGCTCCCATTGGCACGCTACTTTCACCTAGATTCACCCCAACGCTTTCGCCCGGATATCATGTGTTGAATGATTCTATCCTCGCTCCTACACAAATCTCATCTGGGACTCCTGGCATTTCCACTCCTTATGGGAACCATCTCATTCCCAATTTCATTCTGACACTTCCTTGAACCCCTTTCAGAGGACCTCTTCCATCCTCTATCGGAGGCATCAATCCTAGTGGCACCATCTCGTCTTTCACACCTAATTACCAGATTCCTGTTGGGGGACAATTTCACCAAGGAGGCCAAACCCAATCCCCTTTTGCAGGACAAATCCCAATTGGGACGCAACCCCCGATTGGAGGGAAACCCCCACCTACCCCACTCTATGGACAAAACATACCTCCATCCTTGGCCCATCATTGGAATTATCTTATTCAACATAGTCCTCACTCGACTGGGGGGAAACAACCTCAAGCTAGCTCCTTCATACCTCCTAGTAAAGGCCAACCATATCCAGGTATGTCTAATCCTATTTGGGGCTCGAACACTCAACCCCATGCCCCTGTTCAAGGGTAAAACCCTATGAATTACTTGCCTCCACACCAAAAACCGAATCTACCCGGATATTCAAATTATATGCAAACTGCTTATGGTCCCATTGGTCTACCAATGAGACTCCCTCCCCAAAGTCACTAGTACCCACATGTGAATAGACAACTGCCCTTCTTATCCACCCTGGACCTCCCTGATATGTCGAGAATTTTAAATGTTCCGATCCATCACTCTCCTCAATGGACCACCATACCGGCCAAACTACCATTCGAAATCCCTAAATTCGATGGTAAACCAGGAGAGGACCCGAAAAATCATGTAATGAATTTTCACCTTTGGTGCTCATCCAACTCCTTGATGGATGAGTCTATTCGTTTACGCCTTTTTCAGCGAACCCTCATAGGTTCTGCCATGAAGTGGTATATAGAATTACCACAAGGCTTCGTCACCGACTTCAACACCCTTGCTATGGCGTTCCTCACCCACTAGAAGTTGCCGATCCGCTACGAAACGGGAACCGAAATTTTGAGTTCTTTCAAACAAACCAAAGCCACTCATATTTCTGATCACATTCATGAGTGGCGACGGAGATGACGTCTCATCAAACTCGAACTTACCGATCAGTTGCTAGTAGAGTGGTTCAAAAAATCATTCGTGAATGACATCGCTCATGACATTGCCATGGGTGGAGTTGTCATAGAAGAACAGGAAATTAGTCATGCCCAATACCTAGACATTGTTTACTCACAAACGGGCACTCTTTACGACTTACTCCCTGATGCACCTCGTCCTTATACATTTGCTACTTCAACTACTCCTGCTTCTTCTCATGTAGCTGATGGTGTGATTGGCACTTTCCATGCCCAACCGCATTCCGTCCAAACCTCTAGCAACAACGCCAAATCCATTTCTTCTAATGTTCAAAATGATCCGTCTCCTACCCCTCCCATCGGCAAGACTTCTAAGGTGAACTCCATTCAATCTACCCCCGCCAGCAAAAATAAATCCAAAAAGGGAAAGGGTAAGAACAAGGAGCATAAAAATACTCCGCAATTTGAGAAGACCAAAACACAACCTGTTGACGATAAGGATAAGCGCAAACCCTGATACCCTTGTCTTATCTATGGTGATGATCACTACAATAAGAATTGTCCAATACGAGCTGAGGTTACTAAGTTCCTTCAAGGGACCCCAAAAACTCCCACTCCGGCCGTGTTGTCTCAACCCTTCCCTTCTCAACAACAGGCCCAATTGGTCATTCATGACCAACCTTCCACCTCCAATACATCCTATGTCTTAATGTGTACAGGTGATTCAAAGAAGAATGATATCACATTTACCACTCGAGCCAAAGATTATTCTTCATCCAAAGATAAGGTTGATGCAATACCTCCTTCGTTGGTCCAACCATCTCCCATGACTCTACCTCCCAATGATCCTCTTCATCTCGAACGACTAAGCCTAGCTACCATTCTTCTCCCTCCCCCAAAGGGTGTTTTTCGAAAATCGGCTTTCAATCCTCATGCACGTGCTTCCCAGAACTACAGTATTGTCGAAGATCTAGACCAAGCACCATCCGTGATGTCAGCCCTCAAAGTCCTTCAGAGTTGTACTATACAACGAAAGGCACTGTTGAAAGGTATTGGTAGAATTGACCCTATTGATACAAATTTAATAATTTTTGACTTGGAAGATCACATTCCAAGGTTACCCCCTCAACTCACATTCCAAATAAAAGTTATTGTCTCCGACAAGAACATTTGTAGAACAATTATTGATGAGGGTGCATCGACATGTGTCATGTCTATTACCTGTTGGAAAGCCATTGGCTCTCCTCCTTTAACTGAATCCCACAACACGCTCAAAGCCTTCAATGGATTTGGTTTTAAGCTTTAAGGTGTCCTCCCTTTGTTGCCTATTACGTTAGAAGACAAAAAAATCAACATTGAAGTGGAGGTCTTTGATGCTCCTCTAGATTACAACCTTCTACTTGGCCGTAGCTGGATCGATTCCATGCATGCAGTTGTGTCCACTCTTTTCCATGTCGTAAATTTTCCACATCCAGGAAAATTAGTTACCGTAGACCAATTGGCCTTCTTTCACTCTGATGCATGTACCGAAAACGTACCTTTCATTGCAAAACCCCCCTGGATGCGAGAACACCAATGTGGGTCTTCTTAAATATTCCTCTTTGATTGGTACTTTCCCCATCCCACCACCCGATGTTCCACATCCATTTTTCATCTTGATCAACATGATCTCCACCTCTGTTCACGGAACCCCTACGTCTTACGACCCATGGATGGTACCCAACCCCAACGATCATCTTCGTTATGGCGACGAAATTCCTTTGAGTCTGGTCGAATCCGCTTATCAAGCCATTCAATCGACAACCCCTTCTACCCCCTCTCTTGGTGATTTATCTCTGGATCCATTCCACGTCATTTTTCCCACGGACGAGATGATTATGTTTGTTATGTACATGGAAGACACCCCTTGGGACGATGGAAATCATCGTTCCATCCTCTTCCTGGAACAACACACCATCGAGGGTTACCAATGGATCTCGACCCTATTGACCGTTGCCATCATTTCTACCATTCCCGAGTCTACACACAATATGTTCTATGAAGCAAACTTAAGTAATATCTCACCCACCCTCCCCCTCGACATATCCATAAAACCTAGAATTGTCGAAAATGTGCATATCGGGGCTTCGTGTTCCCCTAATGAAGTGGTCACCTACAAGTCTCTTTTCCAAGAATTTTGTGACGTCTTCGCGTGGAGCTATGAAGAAATGCTGGGTATCGAACCTGACATTGTGGTACATGAAATTAAGACATACCCAGGCGCTAAACCCATCCGGCAACAACTTCGTCTGGTCCACCCACGTAAAGTAGCCGCTATCAAGCTTGCAGTTGAGAAACTTCTTAAGGTTGAGTTTATTTACCTGGTGGCTCTAGCTGGCTGGGTTTCCAACCTTGTTCTGATTGACAAGAAACAAGGCATGATCTGCGTGTGCGTTGATTATAGAGACATCAACAAAGCTTGCCCTAAAGACAACTTTCCTACCTGCTTTGTTGACCAGATCGTCGACGATTGTGCCGGAAGTGAAATCTTCTCTCTAATGGATGGTTTCTTTGGATATAATCAAATCAATATCGTACCCACGGACCAACAAAAGAGCGCTTTTATTTGTCCTTGGGGCACTTTCGCCTATCAGAAACTTCCATTCGGTTTAAAGAATACCAGCACAACTTTTCAGCGTGCTATGTCTTACGCCTTCCATGATATAAAGCACATTGTGTAGCCATATATTTATGACTTACCCGCTCATTCCATGCGCCGTGTAGATCATTCCACACACCTCTGCGCCATTTTCCTTCGATGTCGATTTTACCATATACGCTTAAATCCACATAAATGTGTTTTTTGTGTAGAATCCGGCCGACTTTTGGGCTTTATTGTTTCATGTCAAGGGATTAGGGTAGATCCTTTGAAGGTTGAGGCAATTCTCAATCTTCCTCCTCCTTCCTCACTTCGCCAGTTACAAAGTTTGCAAGGGAAGGAAAAATTTCTCCGTCGTTTCATCCCAAACTATGCTGAGCTAACTCTTGGATTTACACGACTGCTTAAGAAAGGTTCTAAGTTCGTATGGGATACCACTGCCAACAAAGCTTTCGAAGCTTTGAAACTGTCTTTAACATGTACCCCATTACTCTTCCCACCTGATTATAGTCAAGATTATTTCCTTTACCTCGCAGCCTCGGACTATACCATCGCTATGGTTCTCGTCCAGGAGGATGACTCTCATGACGAACATGTCATTTATTACTTGAGTAGGAGTCTCACGACTACCAAAACCAAGTATTTACATATTGAAAAACTGGCCTTGGTATCCGTCCAAGTTGTTTAATGTTTCCGGCACTATATCGTTTTATGCAAGACTACGGTGATTTCTAACTGCAACCCTATGCAACACATTCTTACATGTCAATTGCTAGGGGGAAAATACTCCAAATGGATCGTAATACTCCAGGAGTTTGACTTAGAATTCAAACGCGCTAAGCACAAGAAATCCTTGGTGTTTTTCGAGTTGATATGGGACCTTCCCTACTCTGAGACAGAAAATGTAGTAGAAGATTCATTACCCGATGAATCTCTTTTCCTGATCAGTTTCGTTGACCTTTGGTATAGAGATATCATTATATATCTCCAGACCCAGAATTTCTGGCCCAATTTGTCTAGCACAGACCACCTTCGAATACGCTACCAATCCTGTTAGTATATTATACTCGATGATACTCTTTATCGTCGTGGGATTGAATCTGTTTTTCAACGCTGCCTCACGTTTGACGAGGCTGAGAAATCCCTGAATGACTGCCATTCTGGATCCTGTGGTGGTCACATGTCTGGGTATGCTACTGCCCAGAAGATCTTATGAGTAGGGTATTTTTGGCCTTCCTTATTCAACGATTGTATAATTTCCATCCAAAAATTCCATGCTTGCCAAACCTACAACAATAAAATATGATCGCATCCTGCTCCTCTACACCCTGTGGTCTCCATTGGTCCTTTTGCGAAATGGGGTATCAATTTCATGACATGTCACCCTCACTCGGCCAGGGGAATGGGCCGAGGCGATATCAACATTTGACAATACCGGAAAGACTGCAACATTATTCATATTCAATCACATTATTGGTCGGTTTGGTGTTCCTCAGGCTATCGTTACTGATCACGGTAGCCACTTTAGAAACTTCATGATGTCCGAACTCATTGAAAATTTGGGTCTTCGCCATGAAAACTCAACACCCTATTACCCACAAGCCAACAACCAAGTTGAAGCAATAAACAAAGTCATCATTACCATGCTTTGACGAATGATAGGGATTCACAAAATGAGTTGGCACACAATGTTGTTTTCAACAATGTGGGCTTACCAGACATCCGTTAAGTCTGCTACCGAGTTTACACCATTCCAGTTAGTCTATGGTCTAGAAGCCATCTTGCTGATTGAATGTGAGATACCCTCCCTAAAACTAGTCGTCAAACTTCTCCCAAACACTTCTGCCGAAGAAGAACGTCTGTTGTATCTCATGCAATTAGATGAAACCTGTCGCGATGCCACCCTAGTTATAGAATCCCAGAAGAAACACATCAAATCCCAATACGACAAGCATGTCAAGCCACACATTTTATCTGAAGGTGATCTGGTTCTCCTTTATGAACAAGATCGAGATATGCTAGGAGCTGATAAATTTGAAGCTATGTGGCGAGGTCCTTATATCGTCAGGCGAGTTTTAGAGAAAGGAGCTTACGAGTTGGTGGACTACGATGATATCCCTTTGAGTGAACCTAGAAATGGGTTGTTCTTAAAGAAGTACCATGCTTAAGATCACCTGTGCATGAGTGCTTGCATTTTATTGTATCATACTTTTTGTGTGTTACTTTGGTATGCTTTTTCGTTATTTGGTCTCTGCCCCCGACTTCTTATATTACATTGTGCTTGTTTTTCAGATGTCGGAGTCTTCGCTACCCCACATTGTCTTCGCCAATGGATCTAGTCGTAGTACTCAGAACCTTGTTTCTGCTGCATGGAAAATTTACACACCTACAAATGAACTTATTAGTCTGCGAGGTGTGTGCCTTGGTTGTGCGACCAATAATATTGCGGAATATAGTGTCGTCATTGAATTGTTGATTGATGTTTTTTCGCTCGATATCCGCCACCTGGTTATATGACTCGATTCGCAGCTAGTAGTACTACAACTAAGTAATGTCTATGCTATTCAAAGTCCTCCTTTATTACGGGTATATTTACGAATTTTCATCTTGGAACGTTATTTTGATTATATCGAATATCAACACATTCCTAGATGTCTAAATACATTGACTGATGCTTTAGCTAACTATGTGTTAGACAGACATTTGGAACATTTATAAACCAATCACACATCACATGTATAACAAAACACAAAATAAGCCGGTAGAAGCCGTATATATGTATATAATGATCAAAATTAAAAAAAAAAAGTCTCTGTCCAAGGATCAAAATCTCAAAATACAAATCCCATAGCTTCTACAAAATAACGTCACAGATGACACTCATGATAACACACAACTACTCGGGCTACCCTACAGAGCAGTCGACTGAGAGAATCAGACATGCCCACAGTATGGCGTTGATAACGTCTCAGAATATCTCTAGCAAAAATGTCTGGGATGCCTGCAGTCAACCCCTCTAAGTTCTGTTCCACTGCGTCGTAGTCTTCAGCATCCCATCTCACCACTGGAGTTGCTTCTCCTTGCCTTTGAATGAGAGACGTTCCTGGAGGTCGATACGGCCCCACATCTGTGTCATCAAGAATAAATTTTTGATTAGTCCTTGGATCAACATAAAAACATTTCATATGATAAAAATTACAAAAACATGTAAAAAGAACCAAATGTATACTTCTCACCTAAGTCACCCCATTGAGCATCCTCAGGCAGGACCAAATCCGGATTCCCCTCGGAAATCCAAACTGGCATATGCGTAGTTGTTGATCATCAACATCTAGGGCCTCAACCAGTCAAAAAATGAATCATTGTACTTGATTATAGTCCTTTCTATGTGTCAAGCCACGAGGTTACACCACCTCAACATCCTCAGATCCTGTGGGGCCGGTAAGCCCCAATCAATCTGTAGTAGCAGCAGTGGGACCCTCTCGAGGAAAAATGACACCAAAAGTGACCTGTACCCAAACTCCTTCAAGTCACCCCTTCTACATTTTGTTAGTTGCCTCTTCATACTGCGGAGAACCGCGTCTGACCAGCTGAAGACCTGAGGCTTTGTGCACTCTATCGCGTATTGGAAATAGCTCTGGAGAGCCATGTGCGGAGCCATGCTCCTAGCCATGCATGCAATAGTGAACAATATAGTCTGTAGGGTCAAATCTTGGACCCCCAAAATGAAAACCTTACCTTTGCTTCTCTTTACCTCGGGAACACAATATCGACGAACATACTTGATCATGGGAAGTCCCCCGCTTCTACCTCCGGTCAAAGTAGCATGGTATCCACACTGTGAAAACCCCGTCATAAAATAGATATCCTTGATATCTAGTGTCAGCGTGTGAACTCCCACATGAAATAACTATTGATCCACGTCCCACATGTGGACCAGGTACTCTAACAACCTGAGTTGGGATCTCATGCCCGAGATCCTAAAAAATTTCAAGAGCCCACATTCCCATAGGGAAACAACTATACCCAGGTCATTCTCGACAATGGCATCATTCTCCTCATGTTCTCTTTCCCTCCATTCCAACATTGTGATGGTCAACACCTGCAATAGAGCCATGAGAAAGGAGTTAGCAACTTGTTTTGGAACTCTTTCTTAATTTATATTGAGCAAAACCAAACATTAAAATCCAGTTTTCGACCCTCGCAGGTGAACCTTTAGCACAATGCAAGATTCTCGCAAGTGCCGTAAATCCCACCTGTGAGAATCTTAGATTCTCGCAGGTCCCGCAAGGCTCACCTGCGAGAATGCTTGAGCGCATGGTCCGACCCTAAAATGGATTCAAAACTCTAAAAATTGCCAATAAAACAAAAAACAAACCATGGAAAAGTTGAAGGATCAAGAGCTTACCTCATTGGTTGAAACCATTTGTTGAATGATCGCTTGTGACTCCCACAATCGAGCAAAGAAATTTGGGGGAAAATGGGCTATGTTGGACAAGTTTTTGGCAAAGTAACAATGAAATGGTAAAAAGTCCTTTTCACCCATATTTATTCACTTTTTACTATTTTTTTATTGATTTTTTATATTATTTTTATTGCTTTGATTATAAAACCTAATGCCCTAATAGCCTTGTGAGTATGGGATTTCGCAGATATAGAAACGTCGAAGTCTGAAAGAGGCGGTATGGGTGTTTTTTCTTTTTGTCGCATGTACGACTACTTTTTTAGGGTTTTTGTAGGAAAAACCTTGAGCTCAGTCTTTGTTCATTCTTGGGATAAAAAATATATGAGAACGTAACCGAGTTTATTTTTTCTCGTCTTTTCGTACTCGTCATGGTAACACGAAAACGACGAATGTAAGAGAGTATCCTTTAAGCTCTTTTCATGCTCCATAAAAACAAAAAGATTGCCGAGCGATCTTGTTCTTTTCACGCTCGTTAAAGTATTTGAAGAAAACGTTCGACGAGCGATAGTTTATCACTTTTTCGGTCTCGTCGAACTTATTTACGAAAAAGGAACTCAAAGAGTTCTCTTTTAAGTGTTTTTCCAGACTCCATAATCATGAAAAACCTTCAAGTTTTCTATCCTTGGACTCGTTAAACAAGCATCGAAAGACCCATAATGGGATCGAACCACTCCTTCCTAGGGTTCGTTAAATATCCTCCAAGGGAATCATTTGAAGGATGAGCTTACATCGACAAGCATATGTTATCCTCCTCAATCTTGTGTAAAAATAAAGAGGTACTTGCCAGAGATGGTGGGGGAAATTTTGGGAAAGGGATATGTTTTCGTATTTGTGTTAATGGTAGTAAGCGTCACTCTTGAACACGAAACCCCCTATTCATCATTTGAATCCGGGTTGGGAAATCCATTTGTCTCTCGTTCAACTTGCTACAAGGTCATATCTTGGGTTGTCTTTGATTGAGTGCTTCCAAGTCTTTGGTCATGTCGTTCATATGTTCAAGAGAAGTTCAAACAAGCCCTCTATTGAGTCGGCCATCTACAATTGTCCATTCTTACTATGTTGGCCTTCCCTGTGTTCGTTTCAACCCATGTTCATACTTTGATTCACCCTCAAAATCTGTTACTTGTTTCATGTCATTGATGAGGGATAAATCAAGGCCCTCCTGTGACGAGTCTTTTTCCGTCGACTCCAACTCATTATCCGGGAACGAGACTTAGAAATCATTTAGTACCTTGGAACCTGCATGCCTTAATGACAGGTCTCTTCGCTTTCGACAGGGGTTTCACATAATTTATCCCTGATCGAGATATTCCGTCGAGTGCTTGACGTCATCTCATTCATTCTCATTCGTTTGGATTGTACTTCGGTACCTTGGGAGTCATTGACATCAATGGTGATTTACCTCACACTTGTTAACGGTTTTCATCAATGACCGGTAATCAAGTGGTTTCTATGTTCGACTTTGACACATGTAATCACATGGATAGATTCATACTTTCAGGTGATGGGATTGAAGACCGTGGGTCTCATATTTTTGATCCAGGCTGCGATGGAGTATGTATGATTTGTGTTGGCACATAGATCCACTTTGTATGTCGCGTGACTATGTCTTAATTCAAGTCTTCTCACATAGATCCACAGTGTATTCCTGGTGGCTATGTGGCATTTTGATGACATGGATCCACGGTGTATGATTGGTGGACATGACCTACGTTTATGATTCCATTTGTTTATGATCTGAGCATGGGAATGCCTACCTCAGAACTTGTATTATCTTCTACAGATTCTTGGTTGTTTACAGGTTTCCGATTAGGTGTGCTCTTTGTTTCTGACACACACACACAATTTATAAAGTATTTCAGCTGTCACAAGTTCCAACCTCATACTTTGGGGGGCATTCTATTACACATTATTTTGGTCAATCTGGTGATGTTTCTACAGTGATGTATTCAGGTTCCCACAAGGACTTTTTGCCTGAGAAAAGTGTCTGTTGTCTTCTCCCAAAAAACACATTTTTAAGATGATTTCGTAGGCTGCCTATGTTATAGGGTGAGAAAATCCTCTTATTTTATTGCATAACTCCTTGATCATATGCATAGGCTGACATTGAATATACTTTGCTATCTTCACTTTAGTTGGTTTATGTTGTCTTGGACCTGATTTCACAAGAGCAGTGGAGCGAAGCAAGAACAACAGAGACCTACGGAAGCGCTTAAAGGTATTTCACTTATTCCTTCTGGGTAGTAGATTCAATGACTGCAACTTAGAGAAAGAGTCGTGTCCTGTCCTGTTTTGTTCTAGATCCAGATGGATCTAGGGAGATATATTAGTGTCTGCACCTACTGATTTATCCGATAACACTAGGGGTGGGGCATCAAAATGTTTTTCACTCTAATAATCTGAAATAATCTCTATGAGGTATTAATCCGCTTCTCATTTCTTGTATATTTCTGACAACCGTTATCGACTCGAAATACAACCTCTAGTTTGAAAGATGAGGCCTCCCGAGGTTGTTTGGGAATTATCAGTTGAGGACTGAATGGAGGTCGGCGTTCGATGATCGACATTCGGTGTTTGAAAATTCGACGTTTGACATTCGACATTCTATGTTGAACGTCAACGTTCGACATTCGACATTCTACATTGAACATCGATGTTAGACATTCGATGTTGAACGTTCCTCTACGATACTACACCCCAAATATTCCGAACTCTCGAAGTCCCAGACTCTCCGAGTCCCAGTCATATCACCAATCACATTGGCCAGGCGGGCTTGAACCAGAGGGTGACACACAACGAGGGCCAAGGGTGACACATGTCCTCATTAGGGGGTGACACGTATCATTCTCTAATAGGCATAAGGGGTTTGTGAATCTTCCATATCCCAATGACATGTGGCACCTTAGTCATGGGTCCACGTCACCTTGGATGACGTCAGTGAGCCACGCCACCCCCAGACATACAACCTTCTAACTTCTTTCAGATATCCCGGTCAACGTTTGTCCACATAGATCCATAGATCCACGACTCCCATTAATGCACAACTTCGGTCTTTGAAGCTTACCAATTCCTCACATCACAAAACCCCTCAAAGATCCAAGTCTCCAGACTCTTGAATATAGTGCCATGTGTGCTATACCTGTTAACGGTTGAGATTAACTTCATCGTTTGTGACTTCAGGAGTTTTCACACTTTGAATACACTTGGCCAAGTTCCTCCGGAGTGCTAAGTCTCTGGACTACGAGATCTCCTTCCATGTGGACCAAATGGGTGATTTCTAGAGATGACACATGGAAAGGTAGAGAGGAAACTTGGCCCCCTTTAGTGGGTGACATGTGTCACATGTTAATGGACCTATAAGGTTTGTGAAATGCCCAAATCCAGGTGACACATGACACCTTGATCGTGAGTCCATGTCACCTTGGATGACATCATTGTGCCACATCCCTCTGGACTGTTATCCTTCTAACATCCCTCAGATCTTACGGTTGAGACCCAACCATCTAGATCCATAGATCTACGGCTCCCGTTACTTCAAGAATTCAACATTCGAGAGTTTTTCTATACAAACTCCTCGTGACTCCCAGAGTTGGTCAGGGTCGGGCTGACCATAGTCTAAATCTAATGGTAAGGGTCTATCCATGTAGACACACATATCTATGAATATTGTGGCTTCGGGACTTCGATCTTCATCCATTCGAGAGTTCCTCTTCCCATAACACAATGACTCAAAAATACCGAAGTGCCACTCTCCAAACCGTGGGATATGGTGACACGTATCCCTTCCAATGGACTATCCCGATTTGCTTCAGAATTTGGGACTTTTGAGGATCCATCTCCCTTACGAAGAATACACAAAGTTCCCCAAAATCACGAAGGATGAAGGATTTGGGGGGGGGGGGTGCGGATTTAATACCCATGCTCCTTATCCAAATCCAACGATTGTGACATAACTTGGATTCTCCTGAACATATCTCATCTGCTCGTCTTCCAAATGAAAGGATCCTCCCTTTCAAGACTTAAATCTCACTATCCTTCATGAGCTTCATTTTCTCTGAAGGACTTAGGCATAGATGCGTGCTTTACACTCTTTCTCCCGATCTTGAGACTTAGAAGAACCTTCCGCGCACCCCTTGCACTTGTTCACCAATATCAGGAACTTAAGAGGTTCTCAATATTTGCCGGCCTTGCAGAGACTGCGTGCATGCATGCGCTACCTCTCCTGATCTTAACATACTCCTTTTTCCAGGAATTTCAAAACAACGAGAAGTGTCGATATGTATACGTAAAACTATTCCCAACATTGACAGACTCACAATTCATTTTATTTAACTTGGACCACTACAGGGCCTGAGTCTTTACGTGTACAAACCATATAGTTTCTTACTTGATTAAATATACAATGAAGAAAAATATAAGGGAACACAGTCTAACCATCAAGCAACATGCACATCCATGACACATTCACATGATATCCAAGTTTATTTTACAGTTATAGCTCAAATATACAGGGTATGAGAATACTTATTGTTGGCCCTTGACCAAGTTTTGGGAGTTTCTTGGTCATATTAACCTATTTTGGGACTTCAAAAACCATCGAAGGAGGGGTGCAAGACAGAGCGGAGATCATGGGATCTCGACCCACTTTTGGGTCCATTTTGGGTTTTTGAGAATATGTAACGAGATTGGGATATTGGACCATGGGTTTTACCCATGCTTAGGCCTATTTTGTATGTATAAATAGTAAGCTAGTGAGCTAGAGGATATGTCGTCATCTATGTGATGTATTCTAAGTGAAAGTAAGGTCTGTAAGTGCCTTGTGCCTATATGAGACTTGCAGGGCTAAGTGCAAGTCATTTTAGGAAGTTGGAAAAGGCTTTCTGATGTAACGCAAAGAAGAAGGATCTAGCGAGCTGCACAAATCTTCCTTCCTGTGTGCAGTAGGGTTTTGATGGCTCTATGCTTGTAACTGATTGAAGACGCTAATAAAGAAGAAAAATTGGTGGACGTAGCCCCAGGGTGGGGGTGAACCACGTAAATACTGTGTTGTGTTGCTTTGTGCTTGTCTCAATGTGTTTATGTTCCCATTTTCCTAAGTGCTATGAGATGACTGAATAGATTTGCTTATGCTTAAAGTTCTAATGATATGTAGGATGTTAGATCTAATACACATGAATAGGCTTAGTGTCTGATCTGTTAGATTTGATGTATTTTACCGATGCTAAGTGTTTTAATATGTTAGATGATTTTGAATGGTGCAAAGCCCTGTGTTATCAATGAAGTGGATATTGACTGCATATTAAAGAACCAACAGTGCTAAGTGCTTTATTAAGTGTTAGAATCATAGATCTATGTCCCATATAAGGTTGCAAACACCCGAGTCTTGCAACCACCCCTGCCTCTACCTTGGGTGAGACTTCATCTGCTTCACAAGTGTTGCCGAAAGGGCTGGTAGTTAGGGTTTTGTTGGTGCGCTGTAGCGTTGAACCCCATGTCTTCCCCTATGCCAACAAATGGTTCCGTTGCAGGGATCTGAAACTATGATTGCTGGGAACTGAGAAAGAGAAAGCTTTGTGCAAAGATTCATCCTAAAACTGTGAAATCTCTGTGCATAGATATGTGCCCTAGTGCACAATATTCTAATTGATATGTAAATCTTTGTACTAAAGAAATAAGGTTATATCTGAGAGAAAGAAGCCCGATCGGAAGAGAGAAGGCCAAATCTGAAAGAAAGGAGGTCAGATTTATAGAAAAGAAGCAGTATCTGAAAGCTTTTTGCTCCAAGAAAGGTAAAAGTGAGAAGTTCTAATTGGAAGAGGTAAGATCTGTAAGATTTGTGCTCTGTTAAAGGTAATAATAGTTAAAAGTTCTTAGATCTAAAATATTTGTGCTCTGTAAAAGTAAGAAAGGTGGAATTTTTTGTTTCTAGAGTATGGATCTAGGTATATCTGATAGTTTTTGTCCTAGTTTGATAGCTAGGGTGTTAATAGATGAAAGAAGATGTGATATGAATAGATATGATAAGAATAATGAAAGATATGTTATACCTATGCATAGAATGAATGTTTGGACTAATAAATGGATGCATGATCCTAGAAAGAATTTGTTGCAGGTTCGCTACCATGATCCTAGTGTGCAGTACATAAAAGGCTGGGGATCATTTAACAGAAAGCGAGGATTAACCCTCTGTTATAGTTGCAGAAGACCAGGACATCTTGCTAAGGAATTCCCTGGTGGAAGACCTAGTTGTCTCTGTTGCAAAGACATGGACCATGAAGTGTTGGATTGCCCTAGAACGATCGCTAAGCTTGAAGGAATGAATCTGAATCAAGGAAACCCTAAGGAAGATCCAGAAAAGGAAGAACCCCAACAAGAATCAGAGAAGGTATTGATACAAGTGAAAGAGACCCTGAATGACCATCAACATGTCAGCTTATCAGAGATCTTCAAAGAGAAGGAATGCATCGAAGAAGGAATAGGGGGATTTGACATTGACTGTGTCTTGGATGAAGAAACACAGATGAATATTATGCTAGAAAGAACCTGGGAAGCTATAGGAAGGCCTGCTATGATCCCTTCCCTAGGAGGAATAAGTTTATTCAGAGGAAATCTAGTAAACCTACATGGAAGGCTCGCCCGAATACCTATGACTGTCAATGGAGCTTCGACAGAAGAGGACTTTGATATTATTAAATTTGTTGAAGACAGAGCCCCGTTTACCATGCTAATAGGAAAACCTTGGATTGATAGAGATCAAGCTAGGTGAAAGGAGGAAGAAGATGTTTTGGAACAGAATAATAAAGAGTTAAAATACTTTATGACCAAAGGGATCGCACAATTGATTGAGGAACAGAAGAGAAGATCACAGATATTTAATACTAGCAACTCGGATGTCGAGGCTAAGAGAACACTAGAGGATCCCTAGAAGATTGAATTATGTATCCCAGATAAGGAAGAAGTATTACACAAGAACCCTAGGAAAAAATTTCAACAGTGTGAAGTAACTAAGAGCAAAGAAGAAAAGACTCAGAATGATAAAAGCATTACCCAAACGAATCTCACTGGAAAGAAGGCTAGAAAGTTAAGAAAGAAAAGGGTTAATACTAAAAGGTTACAGGAGGTTCTAGAAGAGACCTCACAAAAAGAAAAATTGCAGAATTGGAGCTTCGTTGAGATGTCAGAACAATGATATAGAGTACTTCTCCATGGCGAAGAAATATATCCATTGGACCGATATATCCATTCGAATTCCGCTTCGAATGAGAAAAAAAACAATAAAGAGGCATCATCAGACCATTGGGCCGCGCCATAATGGATCGAACAAGAGTTAATGGAGGGTGATGACCGTTGTACGCCAACCGTTATCGACTCACCTATTTAGCTCGTCGTGCCATGCATGAAGAACACTTTTTCCAAATCGATAATTTGAGCTCACAACCTTGATTAAGATTGTCTAGTGATCATTACGCTCTTTCTTTACATATTATTGTCATGTCTACATTACTTCGTGAACCTGATATTATTAACCTTGAGCGCGTATGTCCGAGGAGCTTAGTGCACTTGAAGAATCTGTGAAGGAAGTAATCGTTGATCTCAGGACCAAGAAAGTCATGTCGGAAAGAAGGATGTCTACAGGTGTGCAAGCATCAT
Organism: Picea engelmannii; assembly: GCA_009831015.1. Classification (NCBI taxonomy): domain Eukaryota; kingdom Viridiplantae; phylum Streptophyta; class Pinopsida; order Pinales; family Pinaceae; genus Picea; species Picea engelmannii. The sequence goes on from ML805430.1 coordinate 17,007, forward strand.
CGATAGGAGGAGTTCAAGCTTCTCCATCGACTGCTCACGGAGCAGGAACTTCTAGAATCGCGACAGAGATGAGAACAAAGCATAGAGACGATCTCGCGAATGCCAAGTTGATTCCGAGAATCTTACTTGTGTATATACCTCCTCTGAGTGGTGCAGTGAACAAAGACATCATGCCCAGGGATTTTGAGTATGCTTTGGTCACTGCGTACCTCCCGAAAGGGGTGTGCATAGTTCATGACGACCAGGATAAGCTTGCAACATTGAAGTTTAGCGATTTCAACCTTGGCGACAAAAAGGATTACAACATGCTCACCCCGCATAAGTATTTGAACAGGACTAAAGGCAAGAAATCCAAAATTATTCTGCAGTCATGGACCCAGAACCTCACGCAGTCCAAACTGCTCAATGTGATGAAGATCCCGCACTTCGGCAGACACTAGGAAGTGAATGCTTGTGTCAAATTGTTTATTTCAAGTTACCACGGAAGATACTTATGGTTGAACCACCACATCACTGTGGATCTGACCTTGATCAATCAGATCACCGGGCTTAGCATGCAAGGCCCCGAACAACATGATTTTTACCCTGGAAAGACATCAGACCGAGCATTAGCACAGAGGATCAAATATACTTATGGCGATGTCGATAAGGGCACACGAGGCTACAAGGTATCCTCTATACAGAGCGACATAATGAAACTTGCATGTCAGCTAATCGCAGGTGTTATCACTCCAAGAAACCCTTTGTGGTTGCAGACCAAAGGTGCTTGGTAACTTAAGAAATGAATATTTTTGTATTTTTTAAATGTGGATCAATGGGACAACTCAATTCAACTAATAGCATTCAAACATGAAAATGATAAACAAATAGACAGTGCTCTCAAAGATTGATTAATCAACAGATAATCTTTAAAATGGGTGAAGAACAGATTGTAACTAAACCAG
>ML805430.1:37806-62297 GCA_009831015.1 Picea engelmannii
ATTGATTATGCTGCTGTCTATGTGTAATTTGCATAAGTAATCCTTTAATTTATGTGTTGCAAACTGATCCTTTTGCTTTAAACACATAACATTCACTTGCAATAAGTTTTCAAGTTTTTCAAGTCTTCTTCATTTTTAGATCAGTTGGTCAGGTCATTTTCATACTCTTGGCCTTCATCACCTATCTTCAATAATATTGGACAACAAACATATTAATCATATCTTTCATGCATAAAATTTTTACTGTTGCATAAAATTCAAGAAAATTTCATAACTTAGCACAATACTCTTCTGTGTAGTTTGTGGATTCGTATCCACATGGCTGTCTTGTTTTCTTGGCTCACTATTTTTACTGGACATACCCATTTTGTGCATGATCCCAATCAATAGTTTATAATAATTATCAAAGTCTCCTCTTCCTTACAGTCACTCACCTTCCATGCCCAAGCTCATACATCCCCTTCTCTGCTATACAGTTCCTCGAGCGATCCATATTTCCTTGCCAAGGATTTCTCGCACAAGAAGAATTTCAGAGACTTCATTGAGCCTTACAACCGAGGCGTCGCTCAAATTTTCTCTGTTGAGGCATCTCTCCATCTTGTGTTTCCACAACCCAACATATTCTAGGTGATCATGGCTTACCACAGGGTTCTCTTGTCCCAATCAATATCCTTTTTCATGTTTCCCAGATTCACAACCTTCGTCTGTCCTCCCTAGACATATCTTTTTTTGTTTTTTTCATCTCACGTGTATCACAAGTATACAAAATTATGAGAAATTATCATCAATTTCAAATTTAGAATTTTCTTGCAAATCTGACACCCACATATTTCCACATTCCCCATTTATTTTTAGATATATTCTGCACAAGAACCATATTCAAAAGTATAGGAATTTCCTTACCATAGTAGTTTATCTCAACATGCAATTGGTCTTCCTTATGGGCTTACAACACCACCATATTCAAGACCCCTCGCCCCCCTTTTTTTTTCTTCCTGCAACTTCAACATTCCTCAGCCAAACAAATTGTTAGTTTTCATGCACATTATATTTTCAAACAATGCATACTAATAGTCCAAGTCATTTTCATCTATTCAAGGGTACAAAGAAAAAGGGAAATATTATTATTTATGTAATCATCCTTTCAACATACTAAGTTTTCCAAATTCAATTCAAATATTAAATGACTTTAACCAATGTGCCAATATTCATGGCCACATTCATACCCAATGCACCCTTGTATTGATTTTCAAGCTGCCACACTTGGTTACAAGCACTCTGCTATGGTGTGCTGGAGTTTATCCAACCTCTTCACCATATGGCTGATTCCTTCTTGTTCACTCTTACAACAGGACTATGCTTCCCGCTACAGGCTAATCACGATCCCAAATCAATGCACATGAAACTAATTTTTTCTCTTGAATGCACCCAATCATTCTTTCCTCATTATTAACCAGGGTGCCAACACTCATGGCCACCCAATTTTCTCTTTTCTTAAACACCTATACAATGTAAGCAAAATATTGGAAGGTCCTCCTTCCTCAATGGAAAATCCATTGTCTTCCCTTTATGCAAACCTCCATTTCCTCAATGTATTCGATGCAATGTGCTAACTATGAGAACCTTTATTCCCCATATCCCTAGATTGGTCATTGTACCCATGGTACTCTTTACTCTTGCATTTTCTTGCAAGGATTATAACTCATATTTGGCTGGCATGGACTTCCTCTCTCTATTTTTCAGATTCTTCTTTCCTGAATATTACCCCACTTGGGTAGCAATAACATGAAACAACCACTCACAATTATTTGCATATCTTTAGGATAATGAAATATTTTCAGAAGGGATTCTTACCAAATTTATTCATACCTTATGCCACATGGGGTATGGACATTTTTATGCATGTTCTGGATGTTGGCACCCTCTTTGATATTACCTCATCAATTTTGCTTTATGGGGACTTTTAAATCCCCTTTAACAATCTTTTGACAACACCTTCTCATAGTCATCCTTTGCTTGAGGTTGTCTATCATTGGAAACTGTTTTCCTCAACAATTCCAACTTCTTTCTACACATGACATACATCATAAATATGTTAGCCGTCATGTAAAATAAAAAATACAAGTCTCATAACTTTTAAATCAATAAAAATGTTTTCAGATATGTCCTAGCATATCTCTATGCGCCTCATCACATTATCCTTAATGCGTCCATGAGTGTGACACAAGAAATTCTCAATTGTTTCCACAGTCATACAACCATAATCATTATGGTGTCAAAACATTTAGTTCAATCAACATATCAGCTTCCTCATCCCAGATAAAAACACAATATACAACAAGAAAGGAGTTAAGGCTCTTGCCTTTTTCCAACTCCATCTACACAGCCTGGGACCTTCAGTCCAACTAAGTTATTTTCCAAGGCCTCACTACCTTTGTTTAATATGGATTCAACCAATCCTATTCATTCAAACTTACTTACTTATTTATTCTCCTTTCTCCAACTGTACTCATTTCCACAACTGTTCTTTAAGCCTACAACTCTGTTAAACAATCCAAACTTCTTAGGGTGAGAAAAGTGTTCCTCCTTTTCTCTTTCTTTGCTTATGAAATTTACTTCTTATTGTGATCTTCTTGCTCTTTTCCTTGATCATCCTCGGTTAGGATCACCATAAATCTTAGGATACATCAACATGCTTTAATAACAAACCTTTTGTTCATAATGAGACATGACCTTGTGCATGCTGCACATTACCATTTGATTATCAAAATGGTCTATACTCATGGGTTAGTTTTCCACTCATATATTTTGTTTTAGAATGTAATCCAGGATTCTTATATAAATAGGATTGTATCCCATTGCTCAATTCTCAAAAGTAATTAAGGTTGTGACTTCGTTCTCCTGATAAAGTCTTCACACCGTTCCTCCATAGGGAACTCCTTCAACATGAAACTTCCTTATTTCATATCCTTCTCTATCTGTGATGGCCTCAATCTTGATTTAGCTTCAGTTTTTTACCAAATATTCCATAAGGAAGATAAACATGCATCTTTGTTATGCATCCAGATTATTTGTCCACACATATTCCTTATTTTTCTAACTTACATGCATGATGCACTTAACCACATGCATAATCATAAATCATTTAACTTATTATTGTTCACAATTGTTCTCATGCAGTCCTCAAAGGCTTAATTGTGTTTCCTTTTGTCGTCGAAACATAGCATCCTTGCTCATTTACTCTTTCATTTGTTTACACTAGCCTTTCCTAAGGGAATGTAACACATTCTCCTCAATCTACCATTCAAAACCAATCTTTCATGAATCCTTAGAATAGATTCGGCCATGCATCCATGGTATTCATTCAATCTTGGAAAGTATAATGATTTCCTTGCATATCACTCATCAAGGCATCCATATTGTGCCTTTAGTATACATATATTCTTACATCATACATGTGTGTCACTTGCACATTTAATATCATTCATACCTAGTTGGTATTAATATTAGGCTTCATTTCAATAAGATTCACAATGAATTAAATCCATGCACTCAAGCCTATACACACCTAGCCCAAACATACATCATGCAAGCTCATTACTTGCACCCTTTCCATGTCATACATGCACATGGACATATCAAAATTCTAGATCATTCTCCCAAGGATATTAATGCCATTCTCAGGAAGAGTTCCATAGAGATACTCAACACTGAGCTTCCCTCTTGTTTAGGATCTTGTAGTCATTCACATGCTATCCACATGGCCAGTTTAAAAGACATAATCATATCTATGCCCCTCTTTTCGTATGAAAAAAACCAAAAAGAAATTATTCTTACCTCTGGCATTATAAGATGACTCAACAACCTTGAAATATTATCTGGGAAAATCCAACAGTTCCCCAAGGCAAAAAGACAGCTTATCAAGCTTCTCTTTCATGCCTCGAACCATTCTTGGTCAACATATTTATACAAGGGAATCTTTTCCTAAACTTCCTCTTATAGCTATATGAGTATACCAAGTTGTTTCCATATGGTTATCATCCACCTCTGGATGTCAATATGACCCATTGGGCTTCTAGAAGTTCCCCAACACTTTCTTTACCACATTCATGATCAACATTTAATCAACCATTTTACCTTATTTATAATAAATTTTAATGTCTAATAATATTTGGACTATTCCCTTAAATCCCATATACAATTTAGAGTTATGTTACTTACTAAGTATTTTAGTTAAGAACTCCATAGTATATTTAGTTCATAATCAGTCTTAACCATTACACCTAGAATTCTTCCTCTTGTTCAAGAACAATCATGGAAGGAGGTCACTCTCCTCCTCCCACAAGAATTCTGGAAGATTAGTTTTCTATCCACCAAGAAAGGGAGGATGTTGTGATTTCTCACTCAATCAATCTATATTTCTATAGTTCCATTTACCAACTTTATTAGAAAAACCCTACCCAACAATTCCTGTACCCATAAACAAAATCTGTTTCTCAGTTCCCTTCGAAACCTGAGAGCTATGCATGCTCTCCCTTTTAAGAGAATGGTCACTAGACTCATTCCTCTGATCGTGAGGGGTTATACACATATAAAAGGTTTAATCCTTCATTGGACTTGCGTAGATAACTTCCATATGACAATGGTACTCTCAACAGGCTCATGTTAGCCTAGCCTTTCGACTGTTCTCCAGCTTATCCAAGCCTGTGTCTAAATCATGCTCTACTAGATAGGGTAGGGTAGTACGCCCTCTCCCTTAATTTTTTTTTTTATAATATTTTTATGTGACTCGTGCATGAGACCAAGTAAGCCAAGTTTTGTTTCCATGCTCTGATACCAATTTGTAACACACCCGACCCCTAAATACCCTTTCTAGGGGCAGGGCATCAAAATTTTCTCACTCTAATCATCTCAAATAATCTCTCCAAGGTATTCATTCTATTCTACTTGCCCGTAGCTTTTTGACGACCATTATCAGCTCTAAATCCGACCTCTGGTTTACAAGATGCGACCTCCCAAATTTATCTAGGCATTATCAGTTGAGGACCGCATGACGATTGACGTTCGATGATCAGTGTTTGGAGTTTGAACATTCGATGTTCTACATTGAACATCGACGTTCTGTGTTCGATGTTCTAAGTTGAATGTCGACATTCGACATTGAATATCCCTCTAAAATACTACACCTCGAATATTTTGAACTCCTAAAGTCCTGGAGTCCCAAATTCCTAGCCACATGACCAACCACGTTGGTCAGACGGGCACAAACCAGAGGCTGACACGCAACGAGGGCTAGGGGTGATAGGTGTCCTCATTAGGGGGTGACATGTGTCATGCTCTAATAGGCATAAGAGGTCTATGAATTGTCCATATTTCAGTGACATGTGACACCTTAGTTGTAGGTCCACGTTACCTTGGATGACATCAGTGAGCCACATCATCCCTAGACATACAACCTTCTAACTTCCTTCAGATCTCACAGTTGAGGTCTGTCCACATATATCTGTAGATCCATGGCTCTAGTTACTTCATAACTCCAAGATTCAGAGCTTACCAACTGCTCACATCATGAAACTCCCCAATGAGCGAAGTCTCCAGATTCTCAAATCTAGCGTCAAGTGTCCTCTACCTGTCAACGATTGAGATTCGCTTCGTCATTCGCGACTTCAGGAGTTTTCACACTTTGAATACTTTTGGCCAAGTTCCTCCATAGTGCTGAGTCTCTGGAGTACAAGATCTCCTGCCATGTGGACCAAATGGGTAATTTCCAGAGATGACACATGGCAAGGTAGAGAGGACACATGGCCCCCTTCAGTGGGTGACACGTGTCACATGTTAATAGACCTATAGGGTTTGTGAAATTCCTGAATCCAGGTGACACATGGCACATTGATCGTGGGTCTACGTCACCCTGGATAATGTCACTGTGCCATGTCACTCTGAGCTATTATCCTTCTAACATCCCTATAAATATCTTACGTTCGATATCTGGCCACGTAGATCCATAGATCTATGACTCCCATTACTTCATGAATTTGACATTCAAGAGTTTTTCTATACAAACTCCTCATGACTCCCTGAGTTGGTCAGCGTCGAAATAACCATGGTTTAAATCTGACGGTCAGGTTCTTTCCATGTAGACCCACATCTCTACAAATCTCGTGGCTTCAGGACTTCGGTCTTCTGACCTCTGAGAGTTCCTCTTCCCATTAACACAATGACTCAAAAATACCAAAGTGCCACTCTCCGAACCATGGTATCTGGTGACATGTATCCCTTCTGATGGACTATCTCGATTTGCTTCGGACTTCAGGACTTCAGAGGATCCGTCTCCCTTACGACGAATATACAAATTTTACCGAACTCATGAAGGCTGAAGGATTTGGGGCAGGGGGTTAGTACTCGTGCTCCTTCTCCAAATACAACGGTCATGATGGACCTTGGCTTCTCCCAAACAGATCTCATCTGCTCATCTTCCAAACAAAAGGATCCTCCCTTTCGAGACTTAAATATCACTATCCTTCCTGAGCTTCATTTTATTTGAAGGAATTAGGAGTAGACGCACGCTTTACTCTCTTTCTCCCGAGATTGAGACGTAGAAGAACCTCCTGTGCACCCCTTGCGCTCGTTCACCAATATATGGAAATTAAGAGGTTCTTGGTCTCTTACTGCCTTGCAGAGACTGTGTGCATACATGAAATACCTTTCCTGAGCTTAATAGAATCATTTTTCCAGAAAATTCAAAACAACAGAAAGTGTCGATATGTATACGTAAAATAGTTCCCAACGTCGATGGACTCACAATTCATTTGATTTAACTTGGTCCACTACATGGCTTGAGCCTTTATGTGTACAAAACATATAGTTCCTTACTTTATTAAATACACAATAAAGAAAAATATAAGGGAACACAATCTAACCATCAAGCAACATGCACATCCCTGACACATTAACAGGATATCCAACTTTATTTTACAGTTACAAATCAAATATATAGGATATGAGAATACTTATCTATTTCATATTGTAGCCAATGAACTAACTGTGGGTGTGCACATTTCCACCCAACCATAGGCTCAGAGGCATCCACTCTTATCACTCTGGCCACCCCCATGCCAAGCCATGATATCACTATGGAACTTTCACAGTTTCTCAGGGATTCCTTCTTTGTCATGGTCTCTACGAGGTTTATCAGATGCCTCCTCAACATCAAGCTTGCAGTCTCCTGTTCAGTTCACGCTTTTCTGTAAGTTCTCAGAGATATTTTCTCTTGTTCTCTCCAGTAACTAGAATATATTATCGATATTTTATTTCCTCTTCTCAACTGGAGATCCTCACACCCTCCCTCTTCTGTGTGTCTTCCCTCATCTAGCTTCGCTCGTATTCCCCCTCACCTTTCTCCTACCTGGGATGGTTATATACCTGTCTTGTTCCTTCCGTTAGAAGGAAAATCGGGTCAGTCTGGGTCTGCAGGACTCTGTGGTGCTTCGAGATGAAAACCTCATGTCTCCTCATCCAGACCATGCTTCCATTCATGGGGGTGGTTGATGGTTCAACCACTAGTCCTTTTTTTATTAACTAATTTCTCCTTAGGGTTAGGATGAGGCATATCATTTCATCAAGGAGAAATTTGGGTCATTTGACATAATGAACCCTCTCCATAATTTTCCCATTTCTTTCCTCTAGTGATATCATGGCCAATACTTCAAGGCTTCACCCTCGTAGTCATTTATTGGAAATTCAAACAATAATACATTTACATTGTTCCCATTCCATAGAATGGTGATCACAATTAATGATTAATTACAAGATGGGGGAAATAGGGGTATTACATGTGAGAAATATGGAAGAGGTGACGAACTTCATGGCATACATATATATACATCCAAAGAGGATGTTGTAATATAATTAGGCATCGATGACTTCGATGTGAATGAGAATCATTTACCCCCCCAGTTCAATTGGCACATTCTGGTAGAGGCCTTTAGGTTGGGATGGGTGGTTGTTGTATGCTTGAAGAGTAATGGATGAAGGGATGAGATTGGGTGATCCGATTTGTTTCCATACCATTTTGGACAAAATACATGTATATGCCCCTTCATCGATGATACATCTATGTATGATTATGTTTCATATTTTGACCTCGATTTGGAAAGTGACCAAATAAGGAAGGTGTGGTTCAACATTGTCCAGATCAAAAGTTATCATATGAGTATCTAATGGGTTGAACACCCCTAATTGTGAGAGAAAGACATTGCGTTGTGAAGGGCATGTTCGGAGAACCTTTAACACTGACATAGTAACTGGGGATTGAGAAAGATCATCGATGAGACTATAGTTGTGTGCTGCTCTAGCATGAGGGTTTTGCATGTTATTGCACAAAGGTACATGAGGTACATGAGTGGTTTCTTATGTGCTAGGATAGGGTATTGTCAAAGGTTGCACTGTAGTTAATTGGGGTGAGTCCGAGGTGGTTGAATTTTATTATGGAGGCATGTCATACTTACGGATGTGAGTTTTTAGTAGGATTTCTTCTTGTGTGAGAATGATGTTGTGAATGGCCAAATTTCCTTTTTGAGTGTGACCTAGTTTTGGATAATTCCCCAACTATTGTTGGGGGGGGGGATTGGTTTTGGATGAGTATTGATGACTCCTTTGTGGGGAATAAAATTTTGTAGGACTGCAGGGGTTTGTGGTTGCATATAGTTTTGAGGGATTGGTTGTGGTCCATCTGTGGTAGGGGGTCTTGGTGGATTCATGGCTTCCTTCATCCTTTTGTAATCAACAATATGAGGATAGTGGTGAGTGTAATGACCATACTGACCACAAAGTGTGCAAGGGAAATTGGTCTTGAGGTTGTTATTTTTCCCTTGTATTTTTTTTCCATTGTTATTTTCCCCTTGGAGATTTTGGTTTCCATGGTTCTGGTTACCCCCTGTTGGGGTGTTTTGTTGTGGAGGGTTTCCCCCCTACCCTTGGTTGGTGTTATTTTTGTTCTTTTCCTTCCTTTTATTTTTATTAGATTGATTAGGGGGGTTGGTAGTATTCAAATTTTCAAAGGCTTGGACTTGTTGAATAAGATAAGGTTGAGTAAAATTCACACTTTCCTGTTATTTTCCATGTGGTGGGGAAATAGGTTAGGGGGGACTAGGGAAAGGGTAATATGCATTACCTTGTGGGGGGACTCCATATTAGGTGTAGGAGGTGGATGTGCCTATTGGAGTTACTTCAAACACACCTAGGATTTCTTTTTCCTAAGGTTTTTCCTTGTTTATTAGTCACAATTAGTCATTATCTAGTCTCCTATATTTTAGGGGAGAATATTCCACCTGGAGAATATTCTCTTTCAGTTGACACTTCAGTTTGACTAGTTGAGTTGAGTTTAGATGCTGCATTGGTTTTGTGACTATGAAACATTGGGATCATCACCAGCTAATGCGCACTTTCCTTGGGATCATCACCAAACTAGTGCATTACCCTTGATTCCCTAATATACTCCTCACTACTCTCTGTTCAGTTAGTTAACTGAAGACTAGTTGACTAGTTAACTCAACTAGGTGGCAGTTCACTCCTGTAACTGCCTGAGAGACTAGAATAGTTGGCAGTTCACTCCCATAACTGCTGCTGTGTGTCCATATCATTCTATACCACCACTATGGCACATTGGTTCTCCTCCAATGTTCACTCATTGATTTATATAGAGTATATCATGTCTAAATTATTCATTATTCATAACGGTTAATGATAATTCTTCTATTCTTTCTCTCCTTATTCTTTCTCAATTTCTCTCTGAAAATGTGTGTATTATTGTTTATCTATATCTATTCTGTGTAGTTTCAACACATTTACATGGTATCAGAGACGGAAGACTGCTATGCAAAATCTACACAAATTTGTTTTGCAGGTACAAAAGATTGAAGACAACGGGAAGATGGATTTCCAAAAAGAATTCATTCTTACACCTTACAACTATTTTGCATGGAAGCAAAAAATAGCCATAAATCTCCAAACCAGAGGGTTGTATAGGTTAATCTTGAATAAAGATACAAAACCGACATCATCCATAGAAAAATCCATGTACTTAAATCACATGGATGAAGCACTCAGAACAATTTGCAGTCTTATTTCTCTCGATCTCCTTTTTCACATATCTTCCTGTAAGACTCCCAATAAATCCTGGACCACCTTGGAATATCTCTTTGGAAAAAAGGATGAGATGAGGGGACACATGCTGGAGGTGGAGCTTCTCACATTGGATCCAAAAATCTTCGACAATATCCAAGATTTCTTTACTAAATTCAAGGATTTACTATTGCAACTCAAAGCTTGCGGGGTTGATAAATTGAAGAAGGAGAAACAAATGGTTCTCACCATTCTCTTCAAACTTGGTCTTGAATTCTCTGTATTCATATCCACTTTCCATTATGTCATATTCACCTCTGGAGCCACCTGGAAGATGCCTTCTCTTGAGGACTTTATCGAATCCCTAACACAAGATCAAACCAAGCTCATCAACATGTGCACAATCAAAGGCCTAAGGGCGCATGAACTCACTATGAAAGATGGAAGCCAGAAATATCATAAATCTAAAGATAAATATAAACAGAAAGATCATGCAGATTCAAAGAAGGAAGGGTACATAAAACCCTTCACCGATGCCTCTGGATCCAAAGGGGAAAAGGGAAGAAAAGGGGAGAAATGCTCGTACTGCCATAAAGGATTCCATCCAGAATCCGCATACATGTAAAAAAAAATAGATCTGATGACTCAAATACTTCAACAAAACAACCTTGGAGATCGCATCCCCAAGGGTGCCAAGAAGAAGAAGCCAAAAGATCAGAATTCCAAGAAAAGAAATTTTAGCCATGTCTTGATTTCCATCAACTCCTCTCCCGATGCTTGGATCGTTGATTAAGGAGAATCACATCACATGGATTCATCAAAAGAAGTATATTCTTCATTGGATGCATGGAAAGGTCCTCCTATTCTGATGGGGGACAACTCTTCTCTCGAATTCATCGACAAAGGAAGGATTGAACTCACCAACAAAAGCTTTGAGAATGTGCTGCACGTTCCCAAACATTCCGTCAACCTTCTCTTTGTGTATCAAATGAAGAATTCCAGAACTGGAAAGAAATTCATATTCACACCAAATTCCGTGGACATATACGACATGCAAATCAACTCCAGGGTTTCTACCGGTGAGGTAAATCATCAGTCTAGATTGTATACATTTTCTGAATTCATTGAACCTAATTTTGATTTACTACTTACTCATGCTGATGAAAGTAGTAGGATATGGCACGAAAGGTTTGAACATTTGAATTTTAGATACATGCAATATCTTAGCAAGAAAATATTGGTTTATGGTCTACCAGGGATCCATTTCTCCAAGGGATTATGTGAGGGATGTGTTCCCGAAAAACACCCTGAAGAGAAATTCGACAAAGGAAAGTCTCAGTGATCTTCCACACATTTAGATCTGATCCATAGTGACCTTATGGGTCCTTTTCCACATCCATACATAAAAAAATGAGTTTTTTTCTCATCTTTGTTGATGATTTCTCACGTTTTACATGGATCTACTTTCTCAGGAAAAAATCCGAGGTCTTTCAACACCTCAAAGATTTCAAAACCTTGGTTGAGACACATTCTGGAAAGAATATCAAAGTCCTATGAATTGATAATGAGGGAGAGTATGTAAATCATGAGATCCATAATCTTTGCCACGAGGCAAGGATTTAGTTGTAGCACACAGTTCCCTATACTCCACAGCAAAATGGAGTTGCTGAGCGGAAAAATAGATCTATAAAGAAGATGACATCTTGCATGCTGCATGCAAAGTCACTACCACAAAGACTATGGGCCGAAGCACTTAATTGTGAAACATAAATCCAAAACAAATACCCCCATATATATGTCAAGGATAAGACCCCCTACGAGGCTTGGAGCAGCCTCAAACCGGAACCGACCCACTTTCGTATTTTCGATTCACATGCATGGGCCCAAATTCCATCTGAAAAGAGGAAGGAACTTGATCCACAGAGCACCGAGTGATTTTTTGTTGGATACCCTGATAGTGTGAAGGGATATATGCTTATTGATATTTCCTTGGACTGGCTCATCATTGAGCGTAGTGTCAAATTTGAGGAAAGTGTCTCGCATGTACCTCGACAACCGCATGCAAACACCTTCATTCTTCCACCTATCCGAGATGATGAGCATGCACATGCCGACTCTTCTTTAGACGATATTTCTAAGTCAAAGGACTTAGATGATTCAGATTTAGAGTCAGTACAGTCAAATGTAGAGCCAGAGCATCCAGATGCAGTTGCAGAGCCAAAGCAGAGGCCCAAGTAGGCACAAACGACTCTTCAGGATGTAGGGGATATCATTGGTGATCCAACCGATACTAGGAGGACTTGATCTGATTTTGAGGAGCCTCTTGTTGCAATAACTACCACTAAAACATTTCCCTCCAGGAATATTTTCTTGGTTTAGTCTTCAGATCCACAGTCTTATGGCGAGGCTGCTGGAAATCCCTTTTGGGAATCTGCCATGTAGGAGGAGTACAACTCCCTCCTCGAGAACCAGACTTGGGATCTCGTTCCCCTTCCTTCTGGGAGGAAACTTGTCAGATGCATATGGGTCTACAAGACAAGAGCACAGTGGATGGACAGATTAGCAGATACAAAGCCAAGCTTGTTGCCAAAGGATTTCAATAGGTACATGGCATTGAGTATGATGAGACCTTTTCTCCAGTAGCGAATATGGATTCCATATGATTGGCAGAAGTTCCATTCTCTGTGAAGTCATCTTGGATTGAAGGAAACAATTGCCTAGTAACTGCCAGTTCTTCTTTTTACATACATTGTACCTTTAGGGTTTTTTTTTTTCCCATGAGGTTTTCCCTCTTTCCTCACTTTATTTCAATGTATCTTTTGTATTTGGGTACCTAACATGACCTCGTTGCCAGGACCCATTCTTTATTTTCACCATAGTGATGTTCAGGGGGGGTGTTGGAGTTACTTCACACACACCTAGGATTTATTTTTCCTAAGGTTTTCCCTTGTTTATTAGTCATAATTAGTCATTATCTAGTCTCCTATATTNGAATATTCCACCTGGAGAATATTCTCTTTTAGTTGACACTTCAGTTTGACTAGTTGAGTTGAGTTTAGATGTTGCATTGGTTTTGTCACCATGCAACATTGGGATCATCACTAGATAATGTGAACTTTCCTTGGGATCATCACCAGATTGGATCATTACCCTTGATTCCCTGATCTACTCCTCACTACTCTCTGTTCAGTCAATTAACTGAAGACTAGTTGAATAGTTAACTCAGCTAGGTGGCAGTTCACTCCTGTAACTTCCTGAGAGACTGGACTAGGTGGCGGTTCACTCTCGTAACTACTGGTGTGTGTCCAAAACACTCTAGACCACCACTATGGTGCATTGGTTCTCCTCTAGTGTTCACTCCTTGATTTATATAGAGTATATCATGTGTAAATTATTCATTATTCATAACGATTAATGACAATTCTTCTATTCTTTCTCTCTTTCTTCTTCTTTCTCAAATTCTCTCTGCAAATGTGTGTATTATTTTTTAGCTAGATCTATTATGTGCAGGTTCAACACATTTATAGTACCACCATTAATATATTTGTATGATTTGGTAGGTTGTGGAACTGGAAGTGGTACTTTCATTGGGTTGGTTGGTGTATATATGCATTCCCTCCCATTGAGGGAGTATGAGGAGCTATAAAAGGGGTTTGAGGGGTGGAGGGAGGATAGTAAGGGTTTCCCCCATATGGATGATGGTATTGTTTGGCCCCAAACATGGGTACCGATTGATAATATGGGTTAAAACGAGCCATTGACCCGATCAATCCATATGCAGCATGTGATGTTCTAGGTTTATCTTGACCAAACGGAAGAGGACGAGGACCATCTGGAAATACATAATATAAGTACCCCAATTGGGAATAAATTAGATCAAATTGTTGGGCCTTTGTGATGGTCTCATATTCATTTTGAGGAAAGGTTGTAGAAACATCTTTGGAAATGACAGAGACTAGCAATTTGAGGAACCAATCTAGTCATTGTTGGGGGGTGGTATCGGCCTTGCAAATGCTTCTTCTTCGACACCATTCATGAATATGATCAGTGATTTAGACGGATGTGGTTTTTTTGAATTTTTATAAAATTTCTAAATTAGTGTCATGACGGAAAAGGAGTTGAAAGAAACACAAGAAGGATTTGGACATGGATTCAAAGGTTGTGTGGGGACCTAATTTCTCATCCACATACCATTTTGCGGATGGACCAATAAGTGTTTGTTGGAACAATCTCAATCAAATGGAATCTTCCATAATACCATTGGAAGAGAACCATATGTGAAAAGACATGATGTGATTGGTTGGGCATTCTCTTGGATTTCCTTCTAAATTTGGGATGTTGGAAGGTATCTTGGTGGGAATATTCAGTCAAGTGGGGTCATAAAGGATTGGGTCATTCGTTAGTTTGGTCAAATATAATATGTTGAGAGATTCCAAGTATGGAATGGTATGAGGTATTCTAGCCATGGTGTGTTGTGGTTTATAAGAAGTTCCTTGTGAGGATGGTCGAGAAATCATACCTTGAGAAGAAGGTTGAAATCCCCCTCCTTGTGACATAGGACTAGTGGGTGGGTTGTTCAGGATACTGGTGCCTAGAAAGGTGGAACCAAGGAAATTTGATCCTAAAATAGTTTCACTCACTGGTGTATGTGCTGGTTGATCTGATGTGTCAGTCAAATTAGGGACACCTCCCAAGATTGGAGGGAGGTTTCTCAGGTGTCTAGAACGATGAGGATTTTTTGGTTCCTCTATGACTCTAGACTATATGAAAATGTGTGTGATTGGTAGTAAGATAAATAAATGGGCAAGTCATTTTGTAAATGTGGACTATCTCAACAATGTTATTTAAAGCTGCATGTAATCAATAGTGAAAATCATACATAAGACAAACAAAAATGTAAGATGGTTTGGGGTTTATTCACATGGGGGAATAAAATAAATTGAACATGTCCTAAAATACCTATCGTTCTTCCTCTCAAAAATCATTGGTCCTTCCAAAAGCACTCAACAATGGGGCGTGAACCCACCAGAAGAGGAACTAGTGAAGGTATGAATCAATCAGTTATAATGAGGGGTGAAGGGGGCATATCTCAAAAATACTAGTGATATTTCCCATTAACCGTTCAAAATATTATTGAGGTGCAATTACAATCTGTTGAGCACTCAACACACTTTAAAAAGGTCTATGTCAATTTTTTTTACTTTTTGGGTACCACTTGATCCTTCACACTGTCTGTTTACACTTCAGAATGAAAAATGCTGCCTTTGTTTACCATTTTATGTTTTCATGTTGAGTCGTTTAAAGTTTGATTGAGCATGTGAAAATCATCTTAAATTTAAAAAGAAACTAACATTTACTTAAGGAATCGATAGTCAAAAATTTTCCCCGACACACTTAGGAAATTTGACAACGGGAAGGATTAGAAGTGGAAAAAATTGCTTGAGAAAACCAAGATAGCCGAGCATCGATCTTCACCAGTGTCGGTAGAATAAAGTCTCTCATCTCCATGAATAAGCTTCACTAAAGGTATCAACGAAGGCCGATTCATTCAACATCGACAAAATATTAGAAGAATAAGCGTTGAATGAAAACCAAAATAATAATCCTCGACTGAAGATTTCTAAAAGTATATGACGTCAGAAGTTTCGAAGGACGATATCCCACAGAGAAAAACTATGCGTTAATTTTACTTTTGAACGCCGATCCCCGACGCCATCCCAACATTGACAATCACAATATCTAGCTCTTTTAGGCTCGTTCAACGTGAACGAAGTCCCGAGTGCAATCCTTACCCACAAGATGAGTTCTAGATTTTTTTTAATGATCCCTGACTCAGTGACGCCATGTCAGCATCAATCGACATCAGAAGTTTCTAAAGGAAAATATCAACGAACTTACAAAATAACTCGGAACAACAATAATTTTAAAATCACATAATTTACGAAAATCTTAGATGAAAACATGGTAGATTTACATACAAAAAAGAAACATGATACATTCAATTTCTATGACTCGAATCCTTTCAGGAAAAACATTTTTTATATATCAAGGTTCCTTCCAAGCTCAGGTTACATACAAATAAACACCACCGATGCCTTGAATAACCGGCTCGGTTACATTGAGAACATGAAAATCCTTACGAAAAATAGAGGAAAATATCAAGTGTCACTGTTGAGAATAAAAAAACAAGAGCCCACCCATCATGTATCTCTTGCACACAGACCTTCTCCCGGACTGCTCCTCGCGCCTTGCAGTGTTTTAATTTTCTCCTTCCCCATCATCCTCTGCACTTCACGTAGCTGCACAATCGTCTCTTGTGCTTCCAAAATTTGTCTCTTGAGCCAATTTGTGTTTCCTTCTCAACCTTGCGGTGCCGATACCTCCTGGTTCTTCGCTATCAACTGTATACATAGTTCTCTATTTTCTTGATAAAGTTTGGCTATGGCTAGTTGTGCCTGCTCTAACTATTGGTTGGAGTTTTGAACGTTATAACCGGATGTATTTGTCTTTCGCATACGACTCTCGCTTCCTTGACTGGTAGTCTCTATAGGATCTGACCAGGTCGCATGCATCATGAATTCCTCAGCGGTCGAATGCGCACCTAGCTCAGTCAGGATATGTTCTCCTCTTCCCACCTCCGTGTTGTGTTTGGGCCTTCCCCTCCTCCTCAGTGTCTTATTTTGAGAGGGAATGACCTCCAACATGTGTTCTTTAGGCATAATTCTCTCCGCTTTAGGTGCTGACATCGTTTCCGAGCAAAGGTAGGGACCTCCTTTTGAAGCCTCAGAGATGCTCGACGCTAATAAGAAAGAGTCCCAGGCATGTTGGGGCTTGGACCTGGTGCTCCAACTTCCTCACAAACCCTGTCCCTTGTTTTGAGGGGATCCCATAGTGTGACAAAATATTTTCTTAGACATCTGCGGCTGAATAAAGGACTACGACATAGAGTTTTTTCTAGAATTGAACTCACAAGACCAACACTACTAATGTGTAAAATCGGCTGATGCATAGAACCCCCACAAAACTTCTAGAATTTATAGCAGATCAAGGAAGCAAAATAGAACGTGCCAAGAAACACTCATGACTCACGATGGGATGTCTTGAAGAATTAACGCATCACAACTGCCTGACGGATACAATCCAGAACACATGAAACGCTGCCAATCGAAGTTTGCAGGGAATATATGGTACAATCATTCCAATATCTTTAATCTCCCTAGCTTGCATTATTAGCGAATGATAGTTGACACACTTGGTAATGCGGCTTCTAGAGGAACAACTTGCCTTGACCTAAGGCATTTAACAACTTCCTCATTACGGTATCCGACCTTTTGGGAGCGTACGTGCACTTTCGACACACATTCGGCTCTAACATCCTTTCCCAAGCCCAAAGGGAAATCAACCACTGTAATGGTTTTGATGCTCATATCTGCCGTACCTGATTTTCCACACTATGGCGCACATATGTAACTCATTTTAACCGAATAGGAGCAGCGACACAGATAAAGACATTACAGGTCATTCAAAAGGGTGAATAGGATCATGAAAGATCCTTCCAACTACCGAACAAGGTTTGTTTTGTAACCATGTTGAGGAACCCGAAATAAACATTGAAGCAAGATAGACAAAACAATGAAGGATATCGGACTCCCCGAGTTTGGTAGCCCTGACAATTTTGTTGACTTGAGCAGCGTAGTCAAGTCACATACCAAGAAAGATTCATTGTGGGAGCTCGCAAAGATGACCGACGCGGTGCCAGGGCAAGTACGACGATTCATGGAGCATATGATTAGGGCTCGAACCACACTACAGAAGTTGAAATCCATTCTGGTAAAGTACCAGATGCATGCGATGGACATCAGAGGGATTCACGCGGCTCCGATGGAACAACACAAATTTCCTTGGGCCCAAACTTGTGAATAATTGTTTATCAGTTGGTCCGAGTATGAAAGAATCCACTCTTTTCAAGAGATATCTCAGGTTGATTGTTAAAAGAAATTGTTAGAGGATGACGCCATGTGGCGATTTTTGTTTTTCTTAAACTGCACTTAGTCATTATTTTCAGTTGAACTTTACATTATAAATAAATACATCGACCAATTAGTCAGAGGTCGATGGTTGTTGCAAGAACTCTTCTTTTTGGTTGTTAAGAATTAATTTGAAGCTGCTATGAATTGAGAAGTCCTTCTGGACCAAAGACAAAGTTATTTTCATCAAATGCATGTGTGAGTGGATGCAGAGAAGAACTATTTCATATCTCGTTTCATGAATAGATGTAACAATTAAGATCTATCCAATTTGTTGTCAAGTTATCTGGTGCAATGCTTTGCTGTTATTTCCTTTAATGATGAAGATGATGAATCGTTGTGTGATTATGTGATGAATGGTTATGGTAGATGAATTATTTTTCTTGCCGTTATCTTATTTCTTAATGTGTTTTTATTTATGATAAATATTAATCTTAGATAGTAATTGGATGCTCACATGGTTAACATATTAGTACTAGGCTTGTGGTATAGAATTGTCGTCTGCATGTTTGAGTAGCGGGTTATCCCAAGCTCAGCCTCTTCCCTAGTAGTTAGAACTTAATTTTGTTTTGTTTCCAAGTTGGTTTATACCAGCTTACACCTCACATCGGTCCCACCCAAGGGAAAATACAAAAGAGATAGTCCAAACCGAAGGAAGAGCCTTCAAAATAAAACATTAAAGCCCATCGATTAATTGGCCAGATCGCAATATCTGGAGAACCATTCCATTCCAAACGCTACAGAGTCTAATTGGGCCTTGGTTGTGGATTTGGTTCCTACTGTTGAACTAGGGATTTAAGACCCATAAACACAACCCACAACTTCCACCTAGGGGGAAAAACCTAGATTTGGAAACTAAGCTACTTCAATCAAGCACACCATTTAGATTTTTGGCCTAAGAAATGGGTCACAGTTTGGATTCTTTCCAAGGGTTGGGTGACCCAAGGAGGCACACACATACCAACCAGACCTCAACATTCAACCCGTCATGAGTATCACCCTATATTATGGTGTAGGAATGATTGATTTAGAGGATTTCAGTATCTTGTTTCAAAATTTTTAAGTTTCAACAAAAAATGATAACGAGGAGTTATTTGGATGCCTATCCCTGAGATATTAACTTAAAATACAAATTTATTTTGTGCTCCTCTTGTTGAGGTTTAATATGATTTGGTTAATGGTTTCTTTTAGGATTTTAGATAGGCTGTGAGATTAGGGTCATAAACCAACCAAGTTGATTAAAATGGTGTGAAAAATTTCCAAAGATATATGAAGTCTTTTTGATTCTCTGAGATCGGTTATGGGAATGGGGAAAAGAGCATATATGACTCCAAATATACAATAGAAATTTTAAGTGTGTGGTGAGATGATTTTGTGTGCAAGTAGTGGTGGTGCCAAGAATTAGTTTCAATAAGTTAATGATAAAAATTTTAACATGTGGACATCACTTGGTCATTTACAAATCTTGTTTAACTCTAAATTACTAAATTTCCAGACAATACTTGTGAAATTTTAAAATCCCTATATCACTAGCATGGTGGACATGTGGGTCCTTACTCTTTATCCTTTAATATTCCTAGAATTTTATCTAATATAAGAAAGATTTGAAACTATCCTAAGATTGTAGACATGTGGGTATGTATGAGCACTTACAAATCCTTAAAAGTTTCCTAGGTTATTTTTCTTAAAAACTTGAAACTATACTAAGATAGCAAACATGTGGGCATATATGGGCCCTTACAAATCCTTTAAGATTGTGTTTAAAAAAAAAAACTGAAAGGTATTGGCCTGTCCTAATTGATTGATTTTTAAAGGGATATGGAGCTTTCTTAAGAGACCCTTTTGTTGGTTCCCCTAGATCAATCAATGGTGCAAGGGAAAACGCATACTCAAAGATATCAAAATAGCCTACTAGTCTTGATTTAATGTGATAATTTTCAAAAGAAAAGATTTAATTCAAAAGTTCAAATGTTATACTAAGCCATCCATGTGGAAATAAGAAAAGGGAAAGATGTTATGGTTATTTTTATCCCTCTAAATGTCTATATGTGGCTAAGTACCTATGCAAGAAAGAACTCTAAATAAGTTTTTTATGGATTTACAAAGTGCCGGAAAATAAACCTAGACTACTTAGTGAAATTGGTCTTAAAAAACCTTACAATCAGTAGCAAAGAAGAATTCTATGTGAATGCTAGTTGATACAGTCACACGAAGTGCACAATCAATGCGAAACAAAAAGACAGACAATGCACAATTTAGCGTGGTCTACATGTCTGTTTTTCTCGAACTGACACAAAAACAAAGAAATGGTGGGATTGAAATTTAAATTGAGTTCTCTTGATTAGAGGCTCAATTACCATATTTGAGGGTTGGAATAGGATGTTTTTGATCCCTACAAACACAAATCATAAATAAATCTCTAATAGCCTAATTGGGGAGGATTTTGATCCACATCCCTAGTATGGTCACCAATCCATTGAGCTTGTTTGAGCACTAGAGTAAAAAAAACAAGCAGGTTATTTTCCTTGTTAGGCCAACAAGACAATACATAAATGCGCTAGTTGATTAGTGGTTCAACTAAAGAGAAAATAAGAAAATAAATAATAATAAAAAAGAAACTAAACTAAGCATATAAAAAATTCAAATGGATGCATGAAAGAGACACAAGGAATAGCTACCAATAAGACTGATCTTAGAATTGATAACACCTAGGATAAGTAAGGGAACTTATGAGTCCCCTCTTCCTCCTTGGGAGGGCTCTTGAATCCCCCAAATAAAAATATCTCTTCTTATAACAATGAAAAATGGAAATAAAATGGTGAAGAATTGATTGTCAATATTCTCAGGAGGAGAGAATTGCAACACTTGTTATGGATTCTCAAGATGCTCTAAGATAATGATGACTTCTCCAAAACTAAATGAAAAACATAAAAATAGAAAACTTCTTCTCTTTGTTTGCATGCCTTGGTCATGTATTTATAGGACCATTGAAATATTTTTCATAACTTTCTTGTAGTGTGAACGAGATCCCTTTGAAGGTACTTCCCATCCTTTCAGCAACCCCAATGCTAGATTTCAGGCTGATTTGAGTGTATTGTCTTAGTACACCCCAATATGGAAGTGGTTGAGGCCAAACCAATTTCATTAATGCACCATTTCCACATAAGCACAAGTTCTTATGGAGACAACTGCATAGACCATGCATTTTGTGCATTCAATGTTGTCTTAGATCACATGAATGTGCACAAGTAATCCTTGAGGAAATTTTGTTGAAATTCAATAACTATTTGTATATATTTTTTATTGTTGAATAGGTTCTATAAAAGCTTGAGGTATGATGATTGATGTGTTGTGTTGGTACTTTATTCAACCATTTATTGTATTGTTGTGAGGAGGTTTTTGGTGATAACACCTGCCACGAGGCTTCTTACAATTTTATCTAAATTTAGAGGGGTTTCCACCACTCTCCTTCCATCCAAATGTTCTTATCTATTATGGGAGCCCTCTCCCATCTCACGACGTGTCACCATTATTTATGCTATAGTTTTCCTTGCTGTCCATTGACTGGTTAATTGTGGATAATTTTTTTTTCTATTAGTTACTTATCCACTAAATTATGAACAAAACATATATATTTTTTTGTAAGATGAAATCAACTTCATCATTAAAAACATAACAACGTCATACATATAGGGTTTAAACATGTAAAATAATTAGAATGTCTCAACCTTATTTTCAGTAGTAAATAAATTTGTAAGTTTTTATGGATAGGGTAGGGTAAGGTTCCCTCTCCCTTAAAACAATTTTCCAAGAAAATTCATTCGACTATTTCCTAAGCCCAAGAAGGCCAAGTGTTGTTTCCTGCTCTGATACCACTTTGTAAGACACCCAACTCGCTATGTACTTTTTAAGGGATGGGTTATTAAAAATTTGTTATTTCTTAACCCTTTCGAGGCTTCTTCTTGAGGGCACCATCATCTTCTACTCATCAAGATTTTTCCAATGACTATCACCATGCTCAAAACCGAGCTCTGGATCAAATGTTGTAGCCTTCTAAGTTTTATTATACCTTCATTGGAAAAAAACCACCCCATCACCATGTGGCACCCACTTGGCTCCATGTCACATGTGTCTATTGGATGTGGCAATGAAAAGGCACCTACCACTTGGCCCACCATTCCTTGGCCTATCACGCTCACCAAATTTGACGACTCTCAGAATCCAACATTCAATGGTCCTGATATTTTCAGCACCTCAAACTTGATCCATGGTTAACATCTGCCTCCTCATTCTCATGCTAAGTGAATAGGTGGGAACCATGTAGGTCTACAAATGAGATTCACCAATATAAAACCTAGATATCCTCTCATATTTCTTCCCATTGAAGTGAATATCCTCTCGGATTTCAAATCACTTCGACCATCCCTCCTTCATGAACGACTAAGATATCTCAACTTGTAGATCTAAGCCTAAGATTTAAGACACTTGTCCTAGGGTTTAAAATTGACAGGGACTCACACTTGTTCCTTTCTACAAATTGCAGGCTGACATGTATCAACCTCTGAGACACACTAGAAATCATTTTCAACATGACATCACCATCCTCCTCCCTCTTGCTTAGGATGGATTATTCTTCGATAGATCAATGGTCCCCAGACTATTTAGTCATCGACAAACTTATATCTCATACCCTCTCTCCATACCTATGACCACCCTCCTCTAATGGACGACTGAGATTACTTCTTGTATTTTTGTCGATATATGGTCTATATTTTCTTTTAGAGACATCCCTCATCGAATTCCCTTAGAAACCCCACACTTAGACATCCCAATGGAAGCAACCTCTGATCAACGATGGATATATGTCCACCCTCAGATACAATGATCGACAATTAAGGAAGACAATATAAAATCCTGAGCTTGATAGGGGACCATCCTTGATCATTTGAAAAATAAGGTACCAAAACATGTTATTCTTAGGGATTCCCTGACTTCCACCACTAGTACATATGGGCGAGAAAATCGACACCATACTTCGACAATACCGATAAAATTGGTCGTACTGTCGGATTTTATTTGCAATTTTTGTATTTTTTTTTTAAATAGTGCCCGACGTTCATCAGATATCCGACGAAAGGGACATACACATAGGATAAATGATGGTAATGTGTCTTTCCTCATATATCCGACATCTTGAGGCACTGCCACATATCTAAAGATTGACTAGGTCAAATATCCCCTTTCCAAGGTTTGACAAAGTCAATATTTTTGAACGTTAAGCAATGTCTCTCTGGTAATCAACTGCCAGAAGTACAAAGAAAAAAGGATATATAATTAAAAAAATTCAAAATTTTAGAGACGTTCGATGTTGTTTCTATACTAGCGATGGTTTGCAAAGGTTGTTATATATAGAGGATATGTTTTGTTCGGAATAGAAAAAGTTTTTATTTTGTTAAATGCATTACAAATAGTTAAACTATTAGGTTGATTTTTGAATATAATCATCATTGAAAATTTGGTAAGGAAAAATGTCACATAATATTCCTCCAGAAGGACAAGGAGACACGAGATCTACATTGGAGGCTTTGGGTAATTGAAAATGTTATTTCCCTTGTAAAAATAGCAAGGGGTATAATAGAAGGAGACTTTTAATCAAAACAACTAAAAAACGTTGTACATAGTATGGACACCTTGAAGGCGGCATGAATATCGTCCCTTGGTAAGTTATTCATTATATGTCTTTATATTACAACTTGTTTTTGTAAACTTTTATATGTTAAATGTAGAAGAAAATTAATGAATTATTTTTTCTTTATGGATATATTCTATGTACACAACAAATTGAGAGTAAATTAAGAATAAAAGAAGTAGATATACGATGTATATTTTAATTAGGGTTTAGGGTAGGGTTTAGTGGTTAAGGGGTTTAAGGTTTAGGGGTACAAGGTGTAAGGGGTTAGGGGTCAATATTTTAGTGGTTTAAGGGTTAATAAGACCATTAAGGCTTAGTGGTTTAGGGGTTATTTTTTAAGGTAGGTTTAGGGGGTGTAGGTCCTATGGGATTTAGAGGTTAATGGTGTTTCAGGGAGTAAGGGTTAGGGGTTTAGGGTTATGGATTAAGGGGTTAGGCTATGTTAGGGGTTAATAGTTTAGGGGTTTAGGGGGTTAGGTTAGTTTATTGGTTAAGGGTTTATGGGTTAGGGGTTCATGGGTTAGGGGTTAGGGCGAATGGGGTTAAGGTGTTAAGAATTAGGGGGATATGGTCTGAGGGGTCAGGGGATAGGGATTAAAGGGTTAGGGGTTAATGGTTTAGAGTTTAGGGTTGGGTTAAGGGTTATTTAT
>ML805430.1:68593-94794 GCA_009831015.1 Picea engelmannii
TTGGAAGAGAACCATATGTGAAAAGACATGATGTGATTGGTTGGGCATTCTCTTGGATTTCCTTCTAAATTTGGGATGTTGGAAGGTATCTTGGTGGGAATATTCAGTCAAGTGGGGTCATAAAGGATTGGGTCATTCGTTAGTTTGGTCAAATATAATATGTTGAGAGATTCCAAGTATGGAATGGTATGAGGTATTCTAGCCATGGTGTGTTGTGGTTTATAAGAAGTTCCTTGTGAGGATGGTCGAGAAATCATACCTTGAGAAGAAGGTTGAAATCCCCCTCCTTGTGACATAGGACTAGTGGGTGGGTTGTTCAGGATACTGGTGCCTAGAAAGGTGGAACCAAGGAAATTTGATCCTAAAATAGTTTCACTCACTGGTGTATGTGCTGGTTGATCTGATGTGTCAGTCAAATTAGGGACACCTCCCAAGATTGGAGGGAGGTTTCTCAGGTGTCTAGAACGATGAGGATTTTTTGGTTCCTCTATGACTCTAGACTATATGAAAATGTGTGTGATTGGTAGTAAGATAAATAAATGGGCAAGTCATTTTGTAAATGTGGACTATCTCAACAATGTTATTTAAAGCTGCATGTAATCAATAGTGAAAATCATACATAAGACAAACAAAAATGTAAGATGGTTTGGGGTTTATTCACATGGGGGAATAAAATAAATTGAACATGTCCTAAAATACCTATCGTTCTTCCTCTCAAAAATCATTGGTCCTTCCAAAAGCACTCAACAATGGGGCGTGAACCCACCAGAAGAGGAACTAGTGAAGGTATGAATCAATCAGTTATAATGAGGGGTGAAGGGGGCATATCTCAAAAATACTAGTGATATTTCCCATTAACCGTTCAAAATATTATTGAGGTGCAATTACAATCTGTTGAGCACTCAACACACTTTAAAAAGGTCTATGTCAATTTTTTTTACTTTTTGGGTACCACTTGATCCTTCACACTGTCTGTTTACACTTCAGAATGAAAAATGCTGCCTTTGTTTACCATTTTATGTTTTCATGTTGAGTCGTTTAAAGTTTGATTGAGCATGTGAAAATCATCTTAAATTTAAAAAGAAACTAACATTTACTTAAGGAATCGATAGTCAAAAATTTTCCCCGACACACTTAGGAAATTTGACAACGGGAAGGATTAGAAGTGGAAAAAATTGCTTGAGAAAACCAAGATAGCCGAGCATCGATCTTCACCAGTGTCGGTAGAATAAAGTCTCTCATCTCCATGAATAAGCTTCACTAAAGGTATCAACGAAGGCCGATTCATTCAACATCGACAAAATATTAGAAGAATAAGCGTTGAATGAAAACCAAAATAATAATCCTCGACTGAAGATTTCTAAAAGTATATGACGTCAGAAGTTTCGAAGGACGATATCCCACAGAGAAAAACTATGCGTTAATTTTACTTTTGAACGCCGATCCCCGACGCCATCCCAACATTGACAATCACAATATCTAGCTCTTTTAGGCTCGTTCAACGTGAACGAAGTCCCGAGTGCAATCCTTACCCACAAGATGAGTTCTAGATTTTTTTTAATGATCCCTGACTCAGTGACGCCATGTCAGCATCAATCGACATCAGAAGTTTCTAAAGGAAAATATCAACGAACTTACAAAATAACTCGGAACAACAATAATTTTAAAATCACATAATTTACGAAAATCTTAGATGAAAACATGGTAGATTTACATACAAAAAAGAAACATGATACATTCAATTTCTATGACTCGAATCCTTTCAGGAAAAACATTTTTTATATATCAAGGTTCCTTCCAAGCTCAGGTTACATACAAATAAACACCACCGATGCCTTGAATAACCGGCTCGGTTACATTGAGAACATGAAAATCCTTACGAAAAATAGAGGAAAATATCAAGTGTCACTGTTGAGAATAAAAAAACAAGAGCCCACCCATCATGTATCTCTTGCACACAGACCTTCTCCCGGACTGCTCCTCGCGCCTTGCAGTGTTTTAATTTTCTCCTTCCCCATCATCCTCTGCACTTCACGTAGCTGCACAATCGTCTCTTGTGCTTCCAAAATTTGTCTCTTGAGCCAATTTGTGTTTCCTTCTCAACCTTGCGGTGCCGATACCTCCTGGTTCTTCGCTATCAACTGTATACATAGTTCTCTATTTTCTTGATAAAGTTTGGCTATGGCTAGTTGTGCCTGCTCTAACTATTGGTTGGAGTTTTGAACGTTATAACCGGATGTATTTGTCTTTCGCATACGACTCTCGCTTCCTTGACTGGTAGTCTCTATAGGATCTGACCAGGTCGCATGCATCATGAATTCCTCAGCGGTCGAATGCGCACCTAGCTCAGTCAGGATATGTTCTCCTCTTCCCACCTCCGTGTTGTGTTTGGGCCTTCCCCTCCTCCTCAGTGTCTTATTTTGAGAGGGAATGACCTCCAACATGTGTTCTTTAGGCATAATTCTCTCCGCTTTAGGTGCTGACATCGTTTCCGAGCAAAGGTAGGGACCTCCTTTTGAAGCCTCAGAGATGCTCGACGCTAATAAGAAAGAGTCCCAGGCATGTTGGGGCTTGGACCTGGTGCTCCAACTTCCTCACAAACCCTGTCCCTTGTTTTGAGGGGATCCCATAGTGTGACAAAATATTTTCTTAGACATCTGCGGCTGAATAAAGGACTACGACATAGAGTTTTTTCTAGAATTGAACTCACAAGACCAACACTACTAATGTGTAAAATCGGCTGATGCATAGAACCCCCACAAAACTTCTAGAATTTATAGCAGATCAAGGAAGCAAAATAGAACGTGCCAAGAAACACTCATGACTCACGATGGGATGTCTTGAAGAATTAACGCATCACAACTGCCTGACGGATACAATCCAGAACACATGAAACGCTGCCAATCGAAGTTTGCAGGGAATATATGGTACAATCATTCCAATATCTTTAATCTCCCTAGCTTGCATTATTAGCGAATGATAGTTGACACACTTGGTAATGCGGCTTCTAGAGGAACAACTTGCCTTGACCTAAGGCATTTAACAACTTCCTCATTACGGTATCCGACCTTTTGGGAGCGTACGTGCACTTTCGACACACATTCGGCTCTAACATCCTTTCCCAAGCCCAAAGGGAAATCAACCACTGTAATGGTTTTGATGCTCATATCTGCCGTACCTGATTTTCCACACTATGGCGCACATATGTAACTCATTTTAACCGAATAGGAGCAGCGACACAGATAAAGACATTACAGGTCATTCAAAAGGGTGAATAGGATCATGAAAGATCCTTCCAACTACCGAACAAGGTTTGTTTTGTAACCATGTTGAGGAACCCGAAATAAACATTGAAGCAAGATAGACAAAACAATGAAGGATATCGGACTCCCCGAGTTTGGTAGCCCTGACAATTTTGTTGACTTGAGCAGCGTAGTCAAGTCACATACCAAGAAAGATTCATTGTGGGAGCTCGCAAAGATGACCGACGCGGTGCCAGGGCAAGTACGACGATTCATGGAGCATATGATTAGGGCTCGAACCACACTACAGAAGTTGAAATCCATTCTGGTAAAGTACCAGATGCATGCGATGGACATCAGAGGGATTCACGCGGCTCCGATGGAACAACACAAATTTCCTTGGGCCCAAACTTGTGAATAATTGTTTATCAGTTGGTCCGAGTATGAAAGAATCCACTCTTTTCAAGAGATATCTCAGGTTGATTGTTAAAAGAAATTGTTAGAGGATGACGCCATGTGGCGATTTTTGTTTTTCTTAAACTGCACTTAGTCATTATTTTCAGTTGAACTTTACATTATAAATAAATACATCGACCAATTAGTCAGAGGTCGATGGTTGTTGCAAGAACTCTTCTTTTTGGTTGTTAAGAATTAATTTGAAGCTGCTATGAATTGAGAAGTCCTTCTGGACCAAAGACAAAGTTATTTTCATCAAATGCATGTGTGAGTGGATGCAGAGAAGAACTATTTCATATCTCGTTTCATGAATAGATGTAACAATTAAGATCTATCCAATTTGTTGTCAAGTTATCTGGTGCAATGCTTTGCTGTTATTTCCTTTAATGATGAAGATGATGAATCGTTGTGTGATTATGTGATGAATGGTTATGGTAGATGAATTATTTTTCTTGCCGTTATCTTATTTCTTAATGTGTTTTTATTTATGATAAATATTAATCTTAGATAGTAATTGGATGCTCACATGGTTAACATATTAGTACTAGGCTTGTGGTATAGAATTGTCGTCTGCATGTTTGAGTAGCGGGTTATCCCAAGCTCAGCCTCTTCCCTAGTAGTTAGAACTTAATTTTGTTTTGTTTCCAAGTTGGTTTATACCAGCTTACACCTCACATCGGTCCCACCCAAGGGAAAATACAAAAGAGATAGTCCAAACCGAAGGAAGAGCCTTCAAAATAAAACATTAAAGCCCATCGATTAATTGGCCAGATCGCAATATCTGGAGAACCATTCCATTCCAAACGCTACAGAGTCTAATTGGGCCTTGGTTGTGGATTTGGTTCCTACTGTTGAACTAGGGATTTAAGACCCATAAACACAACCCACAACTTCCACCTAGGGGGAAAAACCTAGATTTGGAAACTAAGCTACTTCAATCAAGCACACCATTTAGATTTTTGGCCTAAGAAATGGGTCACAGTTTGGATTCTTTCCAAGGGTTGGGTGACCCAAGGAGGCACACACATACCAACCAGACCTCAACATTCAACCCGTCATGAGTATCACCCTATATTATGGTGTAGGAATGATTGATTTAGAGGATTTCAGTATCTTGTTTCAAAATTTTTAAGTTTCAACAAAAAATGATAACGAGGAGTTATTTGGATGCCTATCCCTGAGATATTAACTTAAAATACAAATTTATTTTGTGCTCCTCTTGTTGAGGTTTAATATGATTTGGTTAATGGTTTCTTTTAGGATTTTAGATAGGCTGTGAGATTAGGGTCATAAACCAACCAAGTTGATTAAAATGGTGTGAAAAATTTCCAAAGATATATGAAGTCTTTTTGATTCTCTGAGATCGGTTATGGGAATGGGGAAAAGAGCATATATGACTCCAAATATACAATAGAAATTTTAAGTGTGTGGTGAGATGATTTTGTGTGCAAGTAGTGGTGGTGCCAAGAATTAGTTTCAATAAGTTAATGATAAAAATTTTAACATGTGGACATCACTTGGTCATTTACAAATCTTGTTTAACTCTAAATTACTAAATTTCCAGACAATACTTGTGAAATTTTAAAATCCCTATATCACTAGCATGGTGGACATGTGGGTCCTTACTCTTTATCCTTTAATATTCCTAGAATTTTATCTAATATAAGAAAGATTTGAAACTATCCTAAGATTGTAGACATGTGGGTATGTATGAGCACTTACAAATCCTTAAAAGTTTCCTAGGTTATTTTTCTTAAAAACTTGAAACTATACTAAGATAGCAAACATGTGGGCATATATGGGCCCTTACAAATCCTTTAAGATTGTGTTTAAAAAAAAAAACTGAAAGGTATTGGCCTGTCCTAATTGATTGATTTTTAAAGGGATATGGAGCTTTCTTAAGAGACCCTTTTGTTGGTTCCCCTAGATCAATCAATGGTGCAAGGGAAAACGCATACTCAAAGATATCAAAATAGCCTACTAGTCTTGATTTAATGTGATAATTTTCAAAAGAAAAGATTTAATTCAAAAGTTCAAATGTTATACTAAGCCATCCATGTGGAAATAAGAAAAGGGAAAGATGTTATGGTTATTTTTATCCCTCTAAATGTCTATATGTGGCTAAGTACCTATGCAAGAAAGAACTCTAAATAAGTTTTTTATGGATTTACAAAGTGCCGGAAAATAAACCTAGACTACTTAGTGAAATTGGTCTTAAAAAACCTTACAATCAGTAGCAAAGAAGAATTCTATGTGAATGCTAGTTGATACAGTCACACGAAGTGCACAATCAATGCGAAACAAAAAGACAGACAATGCACAATTTAGCGTGGTCTACATGTCTGTTTTTCTCGAACTGACACAAAAACAAAGAAATGGTGGGATTGAAATTTAAATTGAGTTCTCTTGATTAGAGGCTCAATTACCATATTTGAGGGTTGGAATAGGATGTTTTTGATCCCTACAAACACAAATCATAAATAAATCTCTAATAGCCTAATTGGGGAGGATTTTGATCCACATCCCTAGTATGGTCACCAATCCATTGAGCTTGTTTGAGCACTAGAGTAAAAAAAACAAGCAGGTTATTTTCCTTGTTAGGCCAACAAGACAATACATAAATGCGCTAGTTGATTAGTGGTTCAACTAAAGAGAAAATAAGAAAATAAATAATAATAAAAAAGAAACTAAACTAAGCATATAAAAAATTCAAATGGATGCATGAAAGAGACACAAGGAATAGCTACCAATAAGACTGATCTTAGAATTGATAACACCTAGGATAAGTAAGGGAACTTATGAGTCCCCTCTTCCTCCTTGGGAGGGCTCTTGAATCCCCCAAATAAAAATATCTCTTCTTATAACAATGAAAAATGGAAATAAAATGGTGAAGAATTGATTGTCAATATTCTCAGGAGGAGAGAATTGCAACACTTGTTATGGATTCTCAAGATGCTCTAAGATAATGATGACTTCTCCAAAACTAAATGAAAAACATAAAAATAGAAAACTTCTTCTCTTTGTTTGCATGCCTTGGTCATGTATTTATAGGACCATTGAAATATTTTTCATAACTTTCTTGTAGTGTGAACGAGATCCCTTTGAAGGTACTTCCCATCCTTTCAGCAACCCCAATGCTAGATTTCAGGCTGATTTGAGTGTATTGTCTTAGTACACCCCAATATGGAAGTGGTTGAGGCCAAACCAATTTCATTAATGCACCATTTCCACATAAGCACAAGTTCTTATGGAGACAACTGCATAGACCATGCATTTTGTGCATTCAATGTTGTCTTAGATCACATGAATGTGCACAAGTAATCCTTGAGGAAATTTTGTTGAAATTCAATAACTATTTGTATATATTTTTTATTGTTGAATAGGTTCTATAAAAGCTTGAGGTATGATGATTGATGTGTTGTGTTGGTACTTTATTCAACCATTTATTGTATTGTTGTGAGGAGGTTTTTGGTGATAACACCTGCCACGAGGCTTCTTACAATTTTATCTAAATTTAGAGGGGTTTCCACCACTCTCCTTCCATCCAAATGTTCTTATCTATTATGGGAGCCCTCTCCCATCTCACGACGTGTCACCATTATTTATGCTATAGTTTTCCTTGCTGTCCATTGACTGGTTAATTGTGGATAATTTTTTTTTCTATTAGTTACTTATCCACTAAATTATGAACAAAACATATATATTTTTTTGTAAGATGAAATCAACTTCATCATTAAAAACATAACAACGTCATACATATAGGGTTTAAACATGTAAAATAATTAGAATGTCTCAACCTTATTTTCAGTAGTAAATAAATTTGTAAGTTTTTATGGATAGGGTAGGGTAAGGTTCCCTCTCCCTTAAAACAATTTTCCAAGAAAATTCATTCGACTATTTCCTAAGCCCAAGAAGGCCAAGTGTTGTTTCCTGCTCTGATACCACTTTGTAAGACACCCAACTCGCTATGTACTTTTTAAGGGATGGGTTATTAAAAATTTGTTATTTCTTAACCCTTTCGAGGCTTCTTCTTGAGGGCACCATCATCTTCTACTCATCAAGATTTTTCCAATGACTATCACCATGCTCAAAACCGAGCTCTGGATCAAATGTTGTAGCCTTCTAAGTTTTATTATACCTTCATTGGAAAAAAACCACCCCATCACCATGTGGCACCCACTTGGCTCCATGTCACATGTGTCTATTGGATGTGGCAATGAAAAGGCACCTACCACTTGGCCCACCATTCCTTGGCCTATCACGCTCACCAAATTTGACGACTCTCAGAATCCAACATTCAATGGTCCTGATATTTTCAGCACCTCAAACTTGATCCATGGTTAACATCTGCCTCCTCATTCTCATGCTAAGTGAATAGGTGGGAACCATGTAGGTCTACAAATGAGATTCACCAATATAAAACCTAGATATCCTCTCATATTTCTTCCCATTGAAGTGAATATCCTCTCGGATTTCAAATCACTTCGACCATCCCTCCTTCATGAACGACTAAGATATCTCAACTTGTAGATCTAAGCCTAAGATTTAAGACACTTGTCCTAGGGTTTAAAATTGACAGGGACTCACACTTGTTCCTTTCTACAAATTGCAGGCTGACATGTATCAACCTCTGAGACACACTAGAAATCATTTTCAACATGACATCACCATCCTCCTCCCTCTTGCTTAGGATGGATTATTCTTCGATAGATCAATGGTCCCCAGACTATTTAGTCATCGACAAACTTATATCTCATACCCTCTCTCCATACCTATGACCACCCTCCTCTAATGGAC
Source organism: Picea engelmannii (assembly GCA_009831015.1). NCBI lineage: Eukaryota > Viridiplantae > Streptophyta > Pinopsida > Pinales > Pinaceae > Picea > Picea engelmannii. The sequence continues at coordinate 77,089 of ML805430.1, forward strand.
GACTGAGATTACTTCTTGTATTTTTGTCGATATATGGTCTATATTTTCTTTTAGAGACATCCCTCATCGAATTCCCTTAGAAACCCCACACTTAGACATCCCAATGGAAGCAACCTCTGATCAACGATGGATATATGTCCACCCTCAGATACAATGATCGACAATTAAGGAAGACAATATAAAATCCTGAGCTTGATAGGGGACCATCCTTGATCATTTGAAAAATAAGGTACCAAAACATGTTATTCTTAGGGATTCCCTGACTTCCACCACTAGTACATATGGGCGAGAAAATCGACACCATACTTCGACAATACCGATAAAATTGGTCGTACTGTCGGATTTTATTTGCAATTTTTGTATTTTTTTTTTAAATAGTGCCCGACGTTCATCAGATATCCGACGAAAGGGACATACACATAGGATAAATGATGGTAATGTGTCTTTCCTCATATATCCGACATCTTGAGGCACTGCCACATATCTAAAGATTGACTAGGTCAAATATCCCCTTTCCAAGGTTTGACAAAGTCAATATTTTTGAACGTTAAGCAATGTCTCTCTGGTAATCAACTGCCAGAAGTACAAAGAAAAAAGGATATATAATTAAAAAAATTCAAAATTTTAGAGACGTTCGATGTTGTTTCTATACTAGCGATGGTTTGCAAAGGTTGTTATATATAGAGGATATGTTTTGTTCGGAATAGAAAAAGTTTTTATTTTGTTAAATGCATTACAAATAGTTAAACTATTAGGTTGATTTTTGAATATAATCATCATTGAAAATTTGGTAAGGAAAAATGTCACATAATATTCCTCCAGAAGGACAAGGAGACACGAGATCTACATTGGAGGCTTTGGGTAATTGAAAATGTTATTTCCCTTGTAAAAATAGCAAGGGGTATAATAGAAGGAGACTTTTAATCAAAACAACTAAAAAACGTTGTACATAGTATGGACACCTTGAAGGCGGCATGAATATCGTCCCTTGGTAAGTTATTCATTATATGTCTTTATATTACAACTTGTTTTTGTAAACTTTTATATGTTAAATGTAGAAGAAAATTAATGAATTATTTTTTCTTTATGGATATATTCTATGTACACAACAAATTGAGAGTAAATTAAGAATAAAAGAAGTAGATATACGATGTATATTTTAATTAGGGTTTAGGGTAGGGTTTAGTGGTTAAGGGGTTTAAGGTTTAGGGGTACAAGGTGTAAGGGGTTAGGGGTCAATATTTTAGTGGTTTAAGGGTTAATAAGACCATTAAGGCTTAGTGGTTTAGGGGTTATTTTTTAAGGTAGGTTTAGGGGGTGTAGGTCCTATGGGATTTAGAGGTTAATGGTGTTTCAGGGAGTAAGGGTTAGGGGTTTAGGGTTATGGATTAAGGGGTTAGGCTATGTTAGGGGTTAATAGTTTAGGGGTTTAGGGGGTTAGGTTAGTTTATTGGTTAAGGGTTTATGGGTTAGGGGTTCATGGGTTAGGGGTTAGGGCGAATGGGGTTAAGGTGTTAAGAATTAGGGGGATATGGTCTGAGGGGTCAGGGGATAGGGATTAAAGGGTTAGGGGTTAATGGTTTAGAGTTTAGGGTTGGGTTAAGGGTTATTTATTAGAGGGTTAGATAATATTATATTAACCCCTTATAAATCGTGGTCTCCAAGTTGTGGAAAATTTTCCATCGATGTAAAAGATGTGGTCACCAAGTAAAATCAAGGAAGAATATGACATAATGATGAAGGTGAAATACGAATAGGTTTTTTATTTTTATTTTTATAATTTTTTATAATTTTTTTATCTGGTTGTGACTATATATCTCAAAAAATGTCTCTCTTTCTACATGTCAATAAAAATAATTTTTTTCCTATATTTTTTCAACATATTCATAAACATCTCCATAAATTTCACAAGTTTCATGATTGATTTGTTGTCTTTGTTTCTCGCTCTCACCTAATATGATTGCTCGATATAGAATACCAACTCCTAAGTACCCCTAACCATTGGATGACCAATAACCTGTTAACCCACAATCCATTAGACCTTGACCCCTTATAAACCCCTAAATCATTAAGTACCCCAATCCTTGACCCCTAATACTCCCTCATATCTCAACCCCTTATAAATTAAACTGTGGTATCCAAGTTGGTCCTATGGAAGTTTCCATCCATGTAACACTTGTGGTCTCCAAGTGAAATCAAGAAAGAATATGACATAATGATGAAGACAAAATACAAATATCATGTTTTTTTTGCTAGTCATGACTATATATCTGAGAAAGTGTCTCTCTTTCTACATGTCAAGAAAAGTGTTTGTCTTTGTCTTTGTTTACCTATATTATATTAATGTGTCACTTTTTATATTGTTTTAATATTTTTTATATACACTAATATTACTTGATTGTTTGTAATTATAAAGGAACGACGCTCTAGTGCACTGCCCGTGGAGGAATACATGGTTGTAGTACAAGTGCATGTTCAGGAACATGGATCAAATATTAAAGATCAAGTTAATGATCCTATGGAAGAATATGATGATGATAATAACACAGTTGAATAAGATGGAAAACATATATTGATCTAGGAGACATTTAATAATGCTAGAATATATTTTGATGATGATCAACTTGATGGTGTTTTTGATATACCTGTACTTGAGAAGGAAACACAACCTCTTTCTGAAGGCTCCAAAACTAGTATTCTCTCTACTATATTGTTGTTGGTGAAATTAAAGGTTATGAATGGTTTGTCAAGCACTTGTGTCATACAACTCCTAAGGTATGTAATATATTTTGTCATGACATTTAGTACATGATGATAACGGTTTTATTTCTTCCTCTATTTTTATTGTTAGTTTATCATCTGTAAAATTTGGATTCAATATGTACGATTAATATTATTTACATTAACCAATATTGATTTTTTATGTTTTAGAGTTTTAGGTGAATTTCTGTTACCACCATCAAATGTTTTATGTCGCACATACCAAGATTTACATGCCATTATGAAAGATATTGGAATGGAGTATCAAGCTATTCATGCATGTCCTGATGATCATATTCTCTATTATGGAGAACATGATTTGAAATAAGAATGCCCAAAATGTCAAATTAGTATATATAGAACCGATCAAGTAACAAAAAATGTGCCTCACAAGGTTCTTCATTATATTCCCATAATTCCACATTTGCGGTGATTGTTCAGGTGCAAAAGAATAACACAGTTTGTGGATTACTATGCAAAGAACATAAGTACATATGGTGTTCTTCTAATTCCTACAGATGGATTTGCATTTAATAAGATAGAGGAAATTTGACCACATTTTAAAGTCAAACCTCGTAGTCTTAGGCTTTCATTGGCATTTGACGGTGTCAACCGATTTGGAGAGCTCAGATATGCTTACTCAGTGTGGTCTGTTTTTGTTATAAAGAATAACATTCCTCCATGGATGTCAATAAAGAGGGAGCACATAATGCTGGCAATGGTTTTTCTAGGTATTTGTTTAGAATAATTTCTTTTAACATGATAACATCTCATTTTTCTTGTTTGTTTCATAATTATGTCTTATATTTTTTTGTTTACTCATATATGTTCAATTATATATGTCTTATAATCATGTTTGATATTTTTTTATTTACTCATATATGTAGTAAGTATCTACTGTATATTCAATCAATTAGGTAAGTACCAAGTCAAATATATTAATGTATATATCGAGCCTCTTATCAAAGAGTTACTAGAATTATGGAAGGACATCACTATGTATGATATCTCTAGACCAGTAGGTGCACAAAGGAAATTTCAATTCCATGCAATCCTTGTATGGAAAATTCACAGTGCTCCAGGTCTAACACTTTTTTGTGGTATGTTATAATGTTACACTGAACTTTAATAGTGTTTAATTTTATGAAGTTCATATCCTGCATGCTTTTTAAACAATCCCTTCATTAATCATGTTTCAAATAATTGATATAAAATTTAATCCAGTTCTTGCAGGTCTTCAAACAAAGGGTAAATTTGCATGTCTAGTTTGTGGTCCTAATATGAAATCTCTCCATTCAAGAAGTTTAGGAAAGGAGGTATTTTATGGGTATAGGAACTTCCTCTCTAAGAACCATAGGTATCGAAGTACCAAAAAACATATTTTCAATGGGAAAGAAGAGACTGGATTAAAACCACGAAGAATGACACCTCGTCTATGGAAGTTGCAATATAATAGAAATTATCATGGTATGGATCAAAATGTCCATGTATCATACATGAAATGTTTGGAATATTTATATTTTTATTCCATTTTGTTCACTGTAGTAATTGACAATTTATGTTGTAATATCTTTAATTATGCTTCACCTTGAAGGTCATCATGAAGGCATTAATAATGGGGTGCTTCCACGAGGAATGAAAAGTTATCCTATACAATTCAGTAGGATCCCCTACTATGAGCACCTAGAAATTGACCACTTGTTTGATACAATGCACATTGGGAAGAATGTAACATAAACATTATGGATAATCTTAGATGGAAGGAGTGACAAAGAAAAAATTGTAAATATTTGTAATGACATTAAGGAGGCCAATCATGCAATGCACAATGTGATTCATTCAAATAGCGATGGAGACAAAAATATAAGTGCCCTTCCATGGTTATTGGCAGAGAAAAAAATCAAGGATGTAAAAGAGGTTATTCAAAAAAATAAATTTCCCATTGGATTTTCTTCGAACATAAAGAATATCCTAACAAAGAAAGGTGAATTAGGTGGTGTAAAAGCTCATGATCGGCATACCTTCGTTAAGGTAATTATTTTGGTGTATATATTTGTATATTGGTGAAACATCTTGTTAGTGTTTTTTTTCTACTAATTTGGGAATAAACAATGATTTATTTATTTTGTTACAATATGTTCTACCTCTATCTCTCCCATGCAACTTTAACAACAATGTCAAACAAGTTATATAAGATCTTGGAAAATACATGAGACAAGTGGGGATTTATATGCAAAGTGTAATTTGTTCAATTCGTTGTACAACTTATATTTCACTTCACGCATTTTACTTGTAATGTAGTACTATATAATTTTTTGTTGAAACCTGTGATTTGCTTGCATCATTTGTAGATGGTTGTCATATAAAGAAATAGATAAAGAATATATAAAGTATTGGAGGAGAAAAATTCCTCGTCTAATGTGTGAAATGAAAAATTATCCACCTCCAAAATTTTTCAATGCACAAGAACACTACCTCATACACCAAGTTGAGGAGATTGAAAAGTGTGGACCTGTACACACAAGGTCAATGTGGATGGTTGAGAGACAATTCAAATCATTGAAGGCTTTGGTTAGAAAAAAGAGCACATCCCAAGGGTTCTATGGTAGATGTATATATGGTATATTAAACCATGCTTTATATTACTCAATAGATTCCTAAAATAGATGCAAGTATTAATGTGGATCACATTTGGGATCTCAAATCCATCAACAAATTTGAAGGAGAGCACCTACCGGGGAAAGGTAGAATGAGGAAAGTGACAAGTAAGTAGATCATGGTGGCGATTTATAATACATTTTATTTTTTTGTTTTTATGTATATCTTACTTATTTAATTTTTAGTCTTCGTGCATAATCCATTATTATGAAGGTATACCACGGTAATTGATTATATGTGAATTGTTTTATTTTAATACAACTACTCGAGAGTGGGATGCAATACATTTATACATTGCAAACAATATTGATTGGATGAATGATGTGTACATTATAATAATGGTAGGTTATCATGGTATGGTGTGGCTTCATTGGTCAAAGAAGTTGAACGTAACAAAGATACCAATGCTACATAGAGGGAAATTGATTTATATTATGGTTTAAAATATAAACATGCAAGCATATATTCACCCACACTATTTAGTTTTTTTGAATATTATATTTATGTATATGGTGTTTTTTTCTCTTAATTTTCATAATTTAAAAGCATAAATATGTTTATCAATTGACGATGCATTTTTTACATGTCTAGAATAATTCAGTTGAAACACCACAATGCTATGTGGTGCAATGACCACAAATTTCACATAAAAAAGTTGGATGAAAATATGATAAGTTATGGTAGTGGGATAACTGTAGTGTTTCAGGTTACTAATGTTTCCTCTAGAAGTGACATAAATCCAGAAGTCTCTGAAAATCAATAATATGGGTATTTGGATGATATATTTGAGTGTGAATTTAAATCCTTCAAATTAGTTCAATTCGATGTCAAATGGTACATGCTACGAGTGAATGAACTTGATCATGATAGAACTGTTAATCAACATGCTAACAAATTTACTATGGTTAATACAAGGAAGGTTGAGCCAGGATTAGAGCCCTATGTTCTTCCAAGCTAATGCAAAGATGTATTTTATTCAGAGGTTTCAGATAGAGGGGGTTGGTCATATGTTTTTAGATATGATCCAAGAGGAATGAAAGTAAAGTATACTGTAGCGGAAGAAGACGATATTGAAGAAGACAATGGTGTAGAGGAGCATTTAGTTCATGTGTCATCGGAAGACGTCGAAGCACTTCAAGGAGATGTTCAAGACAATGTTTTGGATGAAGATGATATCAACGATGTGTTAGATGAATAACTCAAAGAGGTCGAACCAAATGTAGGAGAAAATGTTCTTGATGATGATATAGAATATGATTATATGATTGGAAATGATGACATTGATGATGATGCTGATATGGACAATCCTTTCAACATCAATTCTAAACTGGATGATACAGATGTTGAGTTGGATGAAGAATAAGATTAATGATATGAAATGTTGAAATGTATAACGAGGTATGTATTTATATGTTTTCATTTGATTTTTTCTCTTTCATTTACCTTATTTTTTTTCTTAGTTTCTATGCTTGATTCTTACTATGTTGTTTTCAAATTAATAGTTATAGTAGATAAATTGGGTATTATGGAATTGAGAGTGATGTGAGGGGGGCATATGAATAAATTACACCTTCATGTGGTTGTCTTTTTTCAATAGAGAATATATTTTTATTCTTGAAACCAAGAGAAGCTCATTCAGGTTTATAGACTCAAATATGACTCAGAGAAATAATTCGACAATCAAATGAAAAAATTGCAACATTAATTTTAAGGAGATGAAATTATCCATCATCGTCATCATAATATTGCGACGAAGTTTCAATGAACATATTCGTCACCCTTATAGCATATTTTTTGAAACTTTCTAGAAATAACGACCAATGAATGACGCCAACATTGAATTTTTTCAAACTATGCTTCTCCAAGTCATGGACATGGTATGATTTAAGATCTCATGTACCATCCACGAAGTATAAAACCAAGAGAAGCTCATTCAGTTTTATACCATATTCATCTCCAATTTTAAATTTGTTTTGTCTAACAATTTTCAAGCCGGTTGTACATTTTCAAGCTCTTGGACTTATCATCCTTCTTAATGCATGTGAATGGGACTAACTTGATTATTTTCAAGAAAGTTTAATAGAATTTGATTTTGAATACATAAAATTGAGCTAGATTATGAATAGATTTTAGGGGGATACCTAAATGCTATATTGAGGGGCCATGGAAATAAAGGATTTATTTCTATAAACCACTTGATTTTGTTTTAAAATCGTAGAAATATGGAATGAGGATATCCTAAAGAATGTTTACCTTGTCCAAAATACTTTAAGAAATAAAATAATGCATTGTGAAAACATTTTGGATATGTTTTCCGAGAAATGATTGACCTTAAAATAAATAAATTAGGATATACATAAGATCTATTAGAAAAGGATGATAACTTATTCAAAGACCTTGATGAAATATATAACATAGAGGAGATATTTTAAAGGGAAAAAAAATCCCTGCATGGGTCAAGGAAAGAGATAGGAATATAGTTATAAACTACACAAAACGACAACTCCAAATATAGTTTGGTAAGTAATGGCATGGCTTCATCAATAAAGAGGCAAAATTCTATTTCAAGTACCTTTTAACTAATCTCAGAATATACTCTATACAACCATCAATTTATCTTAGGCCTCATACCAAATATCATCACTAAGAACATGAATGCCAAACTTATGGCTTCAATTTCAAAAGATGAACCAAGATGATAACAAGATGTCCCTGTAGAGGTTATAGACATGACAAGTGCAAGGAGATTAAGAACATTGAAGAGGTGGAAGAGAGCCTAGATCTAGATGTGTTGCAAATTTGAGAGTACGATTTCAAAGATAGATTGTTTGTAAAAATCAAAAGAGACTACAAAGGGTATTTTTTATTGTTGTATTAGCCACCAAAATTGTATTTATAAAATAAGGATGAAATATAGTGCAATTCCCAAGATATTTTGGCAAAATAGTTACCCATGTGTTGATGATTGCAGCTATGTGAGACATTCTCCAGCTTACAAACTTGAGATATGTTGATGATTGCAGCTATGTGAGATATTCTCCAGCTTACAAACCTGAGAGAAATCCCCTGAGAGGGGTGTGTGGTTCCTATATGAGACATAGCTGGAACATAGAGATGGCCTCCTCTTACAGAGAGTTGAGAAGAACTCCAGATGATTCTCTTGTGTAACGCAATGAGAAAGGAGATCTGTTGAGTTGGACATGCTTGTGGCTGAGCATAAGGTGAACGTGTGAAATCCCAAAGTGTTGGGTGCATCATCATGAGAATATAAATGAAGATGATGTATTATCCTCCTTTGAGAAGAAGAGTTGATGAGAAACTCCAGATGACTCTCATGTGTAAAATGTAGTGGGAAAGAATATCTGTTGAGTGGACGTGCCTGTGGATGAGCACAAGTGAATGTGATCCTAGTGGCTGAGCACTAGTGAAGAAGTGGTTCTTCAGTGTAATGTAGTGAGCTAGATATATGAACAACCCTATGGATGTGCCCCTAGTGGATGAGCACTGGTGGGTGTATAAGATCCCTTGCTATATTGTTCAAGAGTCAGACCTGCCTATAACCCTAATTTTAATGTAAAGGGTACAGGTCGGCCCCACCTTAATGTGATTAATAATTAATGTAAAAGATAATTAATATAAAATATAATTAATATAAAAGATAGTTAATATGGTAATTATTAATTATATTTTGAGTTATTGAGGTCAACCCTATTGTGACAATAGACACATCATTTGATGTGACAAGTCTTATATAAATAAAGGTGAATCCCCATTGAGGAAACACACTTATCATTGTGTCATCTCATGATTTCATAAGTTTTGGACTAAAATTGTGAGAATTGCAACACCCTCTTGTGTGCTACTTTTGGTGATGGTGTGGGAGGTCTTTCTATTGAGGAATATAGAAAAGGATTGGATGGGTTTTCTTCCCTTGTTGAGAAGGGTTTCCCAGAATACTTCTTGTGTACTTGTGCATTTATCTTCTTCTTATGATCTTAGTTTGCTGCAGTAGTTATGGTTCAAGTAATTGTTGACAAAAAATTTAAAAGGAATACATGAGCCATAGCTCACTAAAAATCTAACATGGTATTGGAGCAGGATTGAAGAATACCATTTCACACAAAATTGAAGGTAAAGTTTGCCAATTCTGTGGTAAGATGAAGATGAAAGAGGGCCATATCTATCCCTTGAAACAAACTGAAGTGTACGGCGAAAGAGGCCGAAACCTAGAAGAAGGACCAGGACCTACTAGAAGAGGTTGGAACCTAGGAAGAAGGTAGCCTCAGTCCCAAGGAGCTTGGCATACCCTAAAAAATGACCAATGTAAAAGAACTCGACCCGTTCTGAGGCTCCTACACAGCTGCAGTGGATATACACCAGGTCTAGACTCATTCTGTAGTAAATTCAAAACTGCCGCAACCTAGAAGAGAATGACCAGACCCCTTCTAAGGCTCCATGGTAAAGTTCTGTGGTGAAGAAGAGGAGCCTAGAGCCTAGGAGGATACATATTGTCAAAATAAAGTGGCCGGCCTACAACAACTAGCTTCCTGAGTATTTTTGAACAAGTAAGAGGACATGCTTATATCATTAGCAAAATAAAGTAAATTTCTGAGTCATATTGCTGCACAGATTCTACATTTATACATAGACTATAAAGCTAGAAGAAAGAAGTCTCTACCAACTCCATGCTCAGTCTATTCAACCTTGAAACCCATGCCTCATTTGACAGGACAAATTATTGTCCATTGAAATAAGATAACAAGTTGCAAGAAGACCTACAACTGTTCCATTCCTTAAATCATGGTGGTGTGATTTGTTAAATTCCAACCGCACATACAAAACAAAGATCCTTCATTTATTTAGTGTTGGGAATACTAGAACAACATTTGAGCAGGGAAGCCCCCTTAGAGGACCTCTCCTAGATGAATACTGTCATGTTTTAATGGAACCTTCTCCTTCATAAGATGGTGTTGGTCCTCTCTCCACTTCTACAAGTGATCTTGTCAGTGGCTCATCCAACCCTCTGTTGCAAGAGACTTCTCACCGATTCTGAATGCTCTTAAACAATTCAAATCCATTATTCAATGATAAATATGGAAACACCTTGCATGATTCGCCTATACCAAATATTATTCCTTCAGATAGTTCAAGGATTGTATCTAAGAAGTCTATCTCCATGCAAGTGTTTAAATGATAGTGCTTGTGTATATCCCAACAAACATAGAAGGATATTGATGGTTTGTATAAAGTACATTGAATATGTTACAAACCAAATTGAAACCCTTAAAATACAGATACGAAGTCAAGACATAACATAGTTAAGTAGCAGCAACAACTACAAGGATAACTACAACAATGTGTTTCAAATTGTTTCTAAATGTCAAACAGTGGACATAACCTTGATAAATTAAAACAATAATAAGCAAGTTGGATCACCAACAGAAGGAAATAATTGAAAATATGTGATACTCTCATGTCAGTTACAACAGTAAAGGATGATGCAAACCCCGTCAGAGACTTGTATGGTACATATGGCTACCAGGAAAACTTGCAAAGAATGTCATTGCTCATCATAATATTGAAGAAAAATCTCCAGTGGTGTTCACTCTCAGGTATGCACTTATATATATATATCATTTGCATAATTTTCATAAGGGTATTTTGTAGGAGGAAGGAACCCTTGGTGCAAATCATAGACCCAGAGAAGTCTCAGTTCATTCAGAATAACAACACACTGTAAGTGAAGACTCCATGTTTGATTTTTTTTATCATGACTATAACCTACATTTCTAAGGTTGTTGTGACAACAATCCTTAAAATGTTTTTACTCTAGAGATGTACTCATGAATCTCCTCTAGGAGATATTCTTGTCTTGTTTCCTTTTGTTTGTTTTCTTATTCTAGGCAGGCTAACAAACAAAGGAATAAGCTTATCCTTCAGACTTCAGAGGGAGTCACCTGATTCAGAAAGATTCAAACTAATTGAGAAAGAGAAACAATACCTTCTTCCTCTTCAACAGTCCAGAGGGATATAGCTATTAATACAATTAATCCAGTTTTTCCACTTGGTATTCCTAGGGACTTTGCAGTAGGCTATTAAAGGCCCGCCTGGGATTGAAAAAACTTTGCAAGAGGCGGAAAGACATAAAACTGATGTAATTATCGAGAAATATAAAAAGAGGCTTGTAGTCAGAGGATTCTCACAAAAAGAGGAAGTGAACTATGATGAGACATATTGATCCAGTGATTCGATACACTTCCATCTGTGCTACCATCCATGAGTTGGAAAACTATAATAGATGTATTCTTGATGAGTTTGGGTTTCAAAAAAAGTATTTCTGACCCAAACCTATATTATTACTATGTTGGTGACGAGAACCTGATTTTGATAACTTATTAAGAAAGCCTTGTTGTTGGATACAAGTAAGATTTGATTTCTGATTTCAAGATGAAGGATATGAGTATGATGCACTAATTCTTGGGACAAAAAGTATGACATAGGACCGATGATATTTTACCGAGTCAGGGAAAATATATAGTGGGAATATTAAAGAAGCTCAGTGTGTCAAAATGCAAATCCATGATGATGGATTTGAAGAAAATAAATAAATATGATTCAAACGAGATTGATCCACAATTGATTGGATCACTAATGTATCTGGTTAACACCAGACTTGATTCATGCTATGCAATGAATGTACTTAGTCATTCCATGAGTCAGCCGAGATAGACTCACTGGACAACAAAAAAACATGTATTGAGATATATATGAGGCACAATTGGATATGACCTGATATATGCCTCCAGTGAGAACTTGAGTTTGCAGGATATGCTGATACAGATTGAGCAGAGAGTACAATGGACCAGAAGATCACATTCGGTTGTTATCTTACTGTGAAGTTTTCCATGATTTCCTGATGCAGCATGAAATAAAACTCTGTGGTCTTGAGTACCATAGAAGCAACGTATATATCATCGAATGTGAGAAGCCATATGGCTTCACAAGCTTTTGACAGATTTACTTGACCATGAGATGGATCCTATGATGATAACCAAGAGTCGTGTGTAAATATATTTGAGAACCCAATGTTTCCTGATGGATCGAAACACGATGAGATGAAATATCTTTATATCCGAGATATGATGTAGAGGAAAATAGTACACATGTAGTACCTTCTTACACATGAGCAGATTGCAGACATCTTCACCAAATCAACTTGGTGAAGAATACCTCCCTAGTTGAGAAGGAGTGTTGATGACTACAACCAAGACAAAGTTCAAAGGACATTCATGTGAGACTTGGAATGATGAATAATGACTCCCTAGCTGAGAGGGAGTGTTGATGATTGCATCTATGTTATACATTCTCCAGCTTACAAACCCAAGAGATGTTGATGATTTCATCTATGTGAGATATTCTCTAGCTTACAAACCTGAGAGAAATCCCTTGAGAGGGGTGTGTGGTTCCTATATGAGAAAGAGATGGAACGTAGAGACGGCCTCCTCCTTACAGAGAGTTGAGAAGAACTCCAGATGATTCTCTTGTGTAACACAGTGAGAAAGGAGATCTGTTGAGTTGGACATGCCTATGGCTGAGCACAAGGTGAACGTGTGAAATCTCAAAGTGTTGGGTGCATCATCATGATAACAGAAATGAAGATGATGTATTAGCTTCCTCTGAGCAGAAGAGTTAATGAGAAACTCCAAATGATTATCCTATGTAATGCAGTGGGAAAGAAGATATGTTGAGTGGACGTGCCTATGGATGAGCACAAGTGAACATGATCCTAGTGGCTGAGCACTAGTGAAGAAGTGGTTCTTCTATGCAATGCAGTGAGCTAGAGATATGGACATCCCTATGGATGTGCCCCTAGTGTATGAGCACTAGTGGGTGTATAATATCCCTTTCTATATTGTTCAAGAGTCAGACCTTCCTGTAACCCTAATTTTAATGTAAAGGGTACCCACCTTAATGTGATTAATAATTAATGTAAAAGATAATTAATATAAAATATAATTAATATGGTAATTATTAATTATATTTTGAGTTATTGAGGTCGGCCCTATTGTTCCAATAGACACATCATTTGATGTGACAAGTCTTATATAAATAAAGGTGAATCCCCATTGAGGAAACACACTTATCATTGTGTCATATCATGATTTTAGAAAGTTGTGGTCTGGAATTATGAGAATTGTAGCACCCTCTTGTGTGCTAGTTTTGGTGATGGTGTGGGAGGTCTTTCTCTTGAGGAATATAGCAAGGGATTGGCTAGGTTTTCTTCCCTTGTTGAGAAGGGTTTCCCAGGATACTTATTGTGTACTTGTTCATGGATCTTCTTCTTGTGATCTTGGTTTTCTACAGTAGTTATGGTTCAAGTAATTTTTGACAAAAAACTTAAAAGGAATACATGAGCCATAGCTCACTAAAAATCTAACATCATGTTCATGATGAATTATATAATCACAAATAACAAATTGGTTTTAGAACTAGACTTTCCTTGAATAAAAATTCCTTAGAAGTTTCACATTATTAAGATATGACTAAATTTTAATCAACTCAGGACATAAATGTAGCATCATCTACCTAGATCATTAAAACTAATTATTTTCATAAGTCACCATATATTATTTCCCTTGTAAAATGTGCAAGGTTTTAATGTGGAATTATATAGTTAAAAGTGTCTTATTTGAGTAAAGTGCATTTTTAGGGTTTCTCACCCTTCAGACTAGTGATATGACCTTAAGGATAGTCTATAATGAGACTTAACCTAATTAAAAAACACTACCTACATATAAACCTATTTTAAGGAGGGAGATAACTTCTATTGGGCGGTTGGAACCCTCATGTACTGTAGGGAATTTGAAGATTCATGTGCCTATTCTTTGACATAAATACATAAAGTGGTGAATGAATTAATTAAGTTTAACAAAATATTACAATGTTAATAGTGCATACACAACTTAAATGAAGTATCCAAAAATTACAGATGGAATTTACTAGGTAAACATTAAATGTGATAAAACCTATACATCGTCCTAAAGATCAAACCATATATTTTAAAATGAGTACGTACATTTAAACTATGAATAAGATGGAACTGAAGTCTTGGCTAGTTATCCTCATCATATATGTAAACCTAATTTACTCTCTAAAAAAATATCCCTAAGCAACAATAATATTATAACGACTATAGAGAGCCAATCCAAGTGGAGGTTGTTAGTAGCTAGCCATGTGTTGTCAAGGGAAAAGTTACTTAATCAACAACAAGGTGTTCATCTTGATGTAAGGTCATTACCATCATCATCATCATTGTTATGATCACCATCATCATTCTTGAAACCAAGAGAATCTAATTCATGTTTATAGACTCAAATACGATTCACAAAACGAATTTGACAATCAAAAGACAAAATTACAACATAGATGTGAAGGAGATGAAATTATACATCATTGTTATCATCATATTGTGATGAGGTTTCAATGAACATCTTCGTCACTCATATAACATCTTCATTGAAAATTTCCAGAAACATTGACCACTGAAAGACATCATCATTGAATTTTTTCAAACTATGCTTCTCCAAGCCATGGACATGGTATGCTTTAAGAGATCATGTACCATGCACGAAGTCTAAAACCAAGAGAATCTCATTAAGGTTTATACCATATTCATCTCCAATTTTAACTTTGGTTCATCTAAAATTTTTCAATATGGTTGTTCATTTTCAAGCTGTTGAACTTATCATCCTTCTTAATGCATGTGAATGGGACTAACTTGATTATTCTCAAGCAAGTTTACTAGAATTTGATTTTGAAGACATAAAAATTAACCTATATTATCCATAGATTTTAGGAGGATACCTAAATGATATATCAAGGGGCCATGGAAATAAAGGGTTTATTGATAGAAAACCATTTTATTTTGTTTTAAAATCGTAGAACTATGGAATGAGGATATCCTAAAGAATGTTTACCTCGTCCAAAATACTTTAAGAAATAAAATAATGCATAGTGAAAACATTTTGGATATGTTTTCTGAGAAATGATTGACCTTAAAACATTTTTTTTTTTTTAGAATATACATAAGATCTATTAGAAAAGGATGATACCTTATTCAAATACCTTGATGAAATATATAGCATAGAGGAGATATTTTAAATAGAAAAAAATCCCATGGGTCAAGGAAAGATATAGGAATATAGTTATAAACTACACAAAATGATAGCTCCTAATAAAATATATTTTGGTCAAGTAATGGCATGACTTCATCAATAAAGAGGAAAAATCCTATTTCAAATACCTTTTAACTTATAATCTTAGAATCTACTCTATACAACCATCAATTTCTCCTAGGCCTCATACCAAATATCATCACTAAGAACATGAATGTGAAACTTATGGCTTTAATTTAAAAAGATGAACCAAGATAATAACTAAATGTCCTTATAGAGGTTATAGACATGACAAGTGCAAGGAGCCCAAGAACATTGAAGAGGTGGAAGAGAGCCTAGATCTAGATGTGTTGCAAATCTGAGTTTACGATTGCAATATAGGATTTGAAAAATATATTGTTTGTAAAATTCAAAAGAGAATTTACAAGGAGGAATAAGGGGTATTTTTTTATTGTGGTCTTAGCCACCAAAATGGTATGTCTAAAAGAAGGATGAAATCTAGTGCGCCAAGTCCCAATATATTTTTGAAAAATAGTTACCCATGGTCATGATGAATTGTATAATCACAAATAACAAATTGGGTTTAGAACTAGACTTTCCTTGAATCAAAATGCCTTAGCAGTTTCACATTATTAAGATATGACTACATTTTCAACTCAAGAAATAAATGTAGCACAATCAACCTAGATCATTCAAACTTATTTTGAGAAGTCAACATATATTATTTCCCTTGTCAAATGTGAAGGGATTTAATGTGGAATTATATATTTAAAAGTGGTTTATTTGAGTAAAGTGAATTTTTAGGGTTTCTCACCCTTCAGACTAGTGATATGACCTTAAGGATAGTATATCATGAGACTTAACCTAATGATAAAACACTACCTACCTCTAAACCTATTTTAAGGAGGGAGATAGATTCTATTGGGAGGTTGGACCCATCATGTATTGTAAGGAATTTGAAGATTCATGTGCCTATTATTCGACATAAATACATAAGGTGGTGAATGAATTATTTAAGTTTAACAAAATATGGAAATGTTAATAGTGCATATACAACCTAAATGAAGTATCCAAAAATTACATATGGGATTTACTATGTAAACATTAAATGTGCCAAAATATTTACATCATCCTAAAGACCAAACCATATATTTTAAAACAAGGACGTACATTTAAACTATGAATAAGATGGAACTGAAGTCTTGGCTAGTTATCCTCATCATCTATGTAAACCTAGTTGACTCTATAGCTAAAAAAAAGAACCCTAATTAGCAGCAATAACCATATGATAATAGAGAGCCAATCCAAGTGGAGGTTGTTAGTAGCTATCCATGTGTTTTCAAGGGAAAAGTTCCTTACTCAACAACAAGGTGTTCATCCCAATGTAAGGTCATTTTCATCATCATCGTCATCCTCATCATCGTAATTGTCATCATCATCATCATAATTTTCATTGTCATCATCATGATTGTCATTGTCATAATTTCCATCATCATCGTGATCAATATTGTCATCATCATTTCCATCATCATCATTGTCATTGTCATCGTCATCATCATTGTCATTGTCATTGTCATCATCATTTTCTTCCATTTTCATTATCATCATTATCATCATCATTGTCATCATTAGAATGATCATTGTCATTATTAATGTACTCATCATCATCATTAATGTCATTATCATTTTCATTGTCATTGTTATCATCATTCTCTTCGTGATCATCCTTGTCATCGTCATCATCATTTTCACTGTCAACATCATCATCGTCATCCATTTTCATCAATATCAACATCATCATTGTCATCATTTTCATCATCATCGTCATTGTCATCATCATCATCGTCGTTGTCATTTTCATCATCATTGTCAATGTCATCATCATCGTCGTGATCATCGCCATTTTTATCATCATCGTTGTCACTGTCATCATCATCATCATTTTCATATCGTCGTAAACCTGTGACCTCGAGGGAGTAAAAACATGTTCTTAACCGTTGCACACACTATATAATATATATTAATTATATCATATCTTAAATATTATAATATATTTATTATATTATTATATAATATATATTAAATATATAATATATAAACTATATACAATTAT